>JBCAUA010103624.1:0-10189 GCA_038406235.1 Peronia verruculata
CCCGTTTTACAGATGGGTGGGCTGAGGAAAATTGTGTGTTAAGTATCTTTCCTAAGGATACAACATGCAACCCGTTGCGATTCGAACCACCGACGTCTGCTTCCAAAGGCTGCAGCAGAAATCACTGAGCTAACACGCCACAAGAAACAATCAGAAAAAAGAGAAGAAGAAAACAAAAAACAAAAAAACACAAATCAGACCTGCCGAATAATGTGTTCAGTGTGTGTAAGCTCATTATAATAGGTTATTTTTCCAAACACTTAATGTCAGAAATGCCAAGAATCCGAACTCGTCTAAGGCTTGCTCAAAATACTTTGCAGTTTGAATTTTATCTCTAAATAACCTCATACATTACGATGAGAAAGTCACCAACTTCTTATGTTACAACAGAATTAAATTGTCATTTCTGGAACGTGAAATAAACAGCAACAACAACAACAACAACAAGAACAACAACAACAACAGGGACCTAGAGAGAGAAATACACAGAGAGAAATCCATGCCTAAAAACACGAGGAAATGCAAAATATAGATCTAAATCTATACCGAAACGCAAAAACAGCCGGACAGGCCAAAGATTATGATAACAGTTCTTGTAGACCAAAGGAAGTAACCACGACAAGAATGTGTGGCAAATCGTGCGACAAATTACAACAATTCAGGGCGGGACAAAAGGCGACTCGAGCGTCTGGTGGGACAGATGTTGACGCTGCCAAAAATGGATTACAGTTACCATTGTTTTACTGATGTAATCATATCAATGAGGGATCGTTTTGACCACCCCTATTACTTCCCTTTATCAGACAAAAGAGAAGTTGAACAAACCATGGATAAAAAGAGGACAAAAAACAAAAACAACACTTTTTTCGCTTTTTGTTTGAACCGCCGAGCTTGAAAAACAACGAAAACTTCAGAACAATGATTCTTTTTTTTTTTTTTTCTTGAAATAATTCTTTTTTTTTTTTTTTGTAATTATTATTATTATTTTTTTTTCTTCTTTATACAGTTTGTTCGACACCTCTTGTGTCCAGAAAGGAAAGTAGCAGCATTGATCTTCTATCGTTTTCAATATCCCGTTGTGGAGGAGACTTGTCTTGAGGTTATTACTATTGCAACAGAAGCTGGATGAAAGTGGATCTTAGTGGAGCGAAGTTACGTCACCTTTTTTAAAGACCAATTTGTGAACCGAATTTAATAATTGAGAAAACAGAATGTGATATTAGTCATTATATGATATGAATCATAAAAAAAAAAAAAAAACAGCTAATTAGTAGTGATAATAATTAACTGTGAAAGGACCTTGCATTTACTGATATAACAGACTTGACTCTTTGGCTTACTATACTGGTGAAATCCTGGTATATAGACCTCAGCTGGCGTGATATATGCCTGCGTGTCCAATGCCAGTTTGGCGTGGAGAATGTTCACAAAGACACGGCGACCAAAGTGACAACTGTGGCATGTTTTACCAGACTTGGCTTCGTGACGGCGAATAGCAACAACTGTTTTATTTACTTGTTGTTAACAACTGGAGGCTCCAGTTTAGAATTTTGTTTGAAGATTTGGAAAATCATGTCACCGATACATCCTGGCTCTCAGCGTTTGATAGCTAGAACATGGTTTGCTGAAAAAGTGTCAAAAATGTTTGTTTTGTTTTGTTTGTTTGTTGTTTGGCCGTTTGTTTGTGTTGGGGTTTAACGACACAGCACGATTATGACTATATTGTGTCAAACACGGTAAGACACGTTTATACGTCAAGAAAAGGAGAGGAGAGAAAGCGGGACAGAAGACAGGAGCAAGGATAGAGAGAAGAGATGTCTCCCCTGGAATGTCGAGGTTGGCACTCCATGGCAGACATCCCACCGATGGCGGGCTTTCACCGCCTGCAGGTGGGAGCAGAGAGCCTACTTATAAACCCCGGGCCCCCGCGGGGAGACTCAAACCACTTCTTGTGTATAGAAATATTCTTGGCCATTTCTAAAATTCAAGAAAGTGATTGGGTGGATTATTATCAAAATAAAACTTACAAGATAAGTTCTGGCCACGTCTATGGAAATGTCGAGGTTAAACAAAATGTATCATTATCTTGCTCCAGCAGGTTAAAAAAAAAAAATCTTTCTTTGTTCTTTACTTCAGTAGTTCCTTCTGTCCTTTCTTTTACATTTAATAATAGTTGTTTTCTTTAATTTTTTCTTTTATACTTTATAGTCTTGAAAGCTTCATTGACTGAATTAAATCAAAGTAAAAGTTTCAAGACAAAAGACTTGTCATCATGACCCCCTCCCCGTCCTCCGCTCACTTTCGTTCTCACTTCTCCTCCTTAACTCCTTCACTCCTTCTTCCCTCCTTCCCTCCCTCTCTCCCCAAACTGCCCCCCCCCACCACCCTATTTCCCCACTTACATACACAGTGAGCATTTTTTCTCGTCAACTGCGCCTTATGATAATTATTCTAATTGTCATTCTCTAAGACCATGACACAGTCCTATCCCCTCCCTCCCCTCTGATCTCCTTGTCTTTTGTATCCCCTACACGCCTCCTCCCTCACCCCATCCATTCCAATAAAGCCCGGTTGCCATGGACGCTCTCACGAGAGCTCTCCTGAAGTTACGTCTCGCCCATTACGATAATTGGCAGGCTAGGCAGATCTTGTCGGTCGCGCGAGAGTTGTTTCCCTTACGCGGAAGCGGAAGTCGGTTGGGATGACGGGAGCGAGCACTGCTCCAGTTGCAGCATGTGAGGTGATAGGGGAGGAAATGGGGAGTGAAAGGGGAGACTAATCGGTATTAGAAACGATTGCAGTAATGATATCCAGCGGCCCCACATGGCGACCCAATAAACACAACTCTTGCAATGGGTCTGGCCATCATTCATAATAATATGATGATGATTTTTAATGTGTTGATCCTGCCGAATGTTCTGTAATGCACAGACAACATACTGGTAAATCACATTAAATTCCAGTCGAATTTTCCCAACATTTATTCTCGAACGTTCCAGTCTCTGGATAGGTGTGTCTATTCTTTAAACATTAACAAAGGGTCGCTGTGGTGGTGGGTTAAGGCGTCTGCTGTTTTACGCAAAACTCCCGTCGTCGATGCGGGGTTCGAGTCTTTGATCCTGCCGGGAGGGGGGGGGGGATATGAAGAATCTGAATCTTAAACCCCTGCATTTTTATTTCTTTTCATTGGCATAACGGTTCTATGATTTCTTGTTTAGAGAAGCCGACGTCTAGCTTTCTCGAATGAGGGCAAATATATTTCGGAGGTCACGTGTGTACGTTATGCATGCTAAAGAACCACTGACAGTTCAAAATCGATGAAAAGTAGGCGGAGTGCCGCTGTCGGGGCAAAGTTTCCAATTTCAAAATTTCTACCCATAAAGATTCTCATCAAAAACAGGCAACCACTAGAAGCCGAGATAATCCTACTTTTTGTTAAGGATTGAAAGGCTTAAGAAAAAAAGACACGATAACAGGGGCCACCGTGACCGTGTGGTTAGAGTCTGATACTCGGCGAAAATTTACGTGGCGGTCGTCATGGATTCGAACCTCGGATCCCACCACTGGGATTATAGAACCTTAATTTTTTTTTTTTTTTTCAGTGACTCAGGGTCTACTTGCGTCTTGGGTAGAGAAGCCCGACGTTTAGTCTTCGCAGATGAGGATGGTTATATTTCGGGAGGTCTGATGTGTGCGTTACGACGTTAGAGAAACCTTGACCGTTAAAAATCTTATAAAGAGATGGTAGAGACACTGCTGTCCGGGCAAAATTTCCAAATTCCAAATTTCTACCCATAAAAAAAAAATCCTCGGCTTACCAAGACATGGGAATGAACTTAAGCCGAAGTAATCCTATTCTTTTAGGAACAAAAGACTTTCATAATAACATTATAACAATAAAAATAATAATAACAATGATAATCATCATCATCATCATCATAAAATTAGTAAAATAAGACAAAATGAATGAAAATTATCTAAGTCCGAATAAAATTAATGAAAGAATAGAAAGGGGGAAAGAAAAAACTGAAATGACATGGAAAAAAGAAAGATATAAAATAAAGCTAAATAAAAATAAAAATTTTACGAAAAACAGAGAGCAAAAAGACAATGTGAAATGACATAAAAACATGAACTAACTGAAAAATAATTCAACAAAATAAAATAGATAAAGATGAAATGAAAGAATTAGGAATAAAATTGTAAAATAAAATAATAGTCCATGATAGCACGATATAAACAAATAAAATATAGTCATTTCAATATCAGTAGAAAGTGCCATGTATACAGTAATATCTTACTTATCCCTCATCGAGTTATTCCTAGTGCGACTTTATTCGGCGTCACTAATTCTTTCGGTGCATTATTCAGAACTGCTTCTCCAACGCACCATACATAACTATAACTGTACAACGCAGTACAGCATTGTACACTTATGTACAGTACAATGTACAGTTACTGTACTGTACTGTAAAACTGTAATATTGTTAACTTTACTATTTTCCAACTACCGTAATAGTATCATTATTATTACTACAGTATTAAGTATTTTTATCATAGTATTAGGGTTATTTATGAACTGTAGGGGCTAATGTTGCATTATCTGTGTTTCGACGTTATCCGTCAAGGTCTTGACTGCTATGCGCCGAATAAATTAGGGATTACTGTATTCAGGAAACTCTGCTGGCCTGATATAAGCGGTTCTACGTCTAGTACAACCTTTGCCCCCTCGTGCAACAGGACAAGTCTTTGTCTGTCACTGCCGTGCTTCCATAAAACTAGATAAGACCTTTCGTCACATTCCGTGTTAAAATCGTCCCTCCCTGGTCCTGCTGTTCATGTCCCATTTTTTGGTCACAAAACATGACATGAAAATCGTTTCCTCTTTCATTACGATCTTTGCTTTTCATTACAGTCTTCGCCAATTATCTGGTCACGCTTGACTGCACACAACTAGTGTATGTTTGCTCTTTCTCTCTCCCTCTCCCTCTCTTCTCTCTCTCTTTCTCTCTATCTTTCAATGTGTGGGTTATTTTTCATGTCATGTTAAGCACTCATTCTCCTCTCGGCAACGATATCCTTTTCCCCGAAGTTATCCAGGTTTTATATCTAAGATTTCACACCAAATTGCGCACCACTCGGGGGTGGGTAAGTCGTGCCAGACTGCCATAACTTTGCACCAGTTTGAAGGTGTCGCTCCAGGTAGTCAGCCGACTGGGGCCTTCAATGGCCGCGCTATCTGGTTCCAGAAGCAGCCTAACTACTCAGACCTGCAGTTTGTCAATTTTGCCTGTATATTGTTCTATCCGATTTTTTTATTATTTTGTTGGTTGCTTTTGTTTTGTTTTGTTTATTTGTTATGTGTCTATTGTTCTTTTATTTTTTTATTTTTTGTTTTGTTTCTTTCGTTGTCATGTTATATTTTCACTTTATGTAAATGATTTGAATTTTGAGACGTAGACTGCCAACCTGGGGCCAACCAAATACATTAAACGAAACAAATAAATAAATCTGGAAGAACAGATCTTTTAAGGTGAAAATTAAACAAATAGATTGAACTCGCCAAATTATAACACCATTTTAGCTATATCGTAAAGGAGGAAAAATTATTATGCTGTTCATTATGTCTTGATTATTACATTACTATTGTTTTTTTAATCAAATAAAATCTATAACATACATTGATTAATTAAAGATAAAAGGTTTGTGAGCGAAAAATGGTGTATGTTCTCTTTAACGTATGTGCACTGAACGTGTCTCATTGTTTAAATGTCAAAAGACTGCCTGGTCCTGTCCTCTAGAACTGAGACTGCAAAGCTAGAAATTTGTTGACAAGCAAAACATGACAGTAAGGTAGGAAACACAGCACATCGGTCCTGTAGTTCTTTGTCCTTGAGTACCATTGCAGGAATGAAATATACAGACAGTTTGACATGATTGTAGAAATATGGAAAGAATATAAGGATATAAAGCTTACTCAAACTAATGGGGAGGGAGGGAGGGAGGGAGGGAGGGAGGGAGGGAGGGAGGAAGTGAGTTAGTGAGTGAGAGAATAAGTGAGTGAGTGAGAGAATGAGTGAGTGAGTAAGTGTGAGTGAGTGAGTGAGTGAGTGAGTGAGTGAGTGAGTGAGTGAGTGAGTGAATGAGTGAGTGAGTGAGTGAGTGAGTGAGTGAGTGAGTGAGTGAGTGAGTGAATGAGTGAGTGAGTGAGTTAGTATAAAGCAATCAATAACTGTAAAAATAATACGCATACAGCAGTAAATTTGCCGCTTGGAGAACGATTTACAGCTAACCTATCCACAGTGAGACGCAAGATGTGGATTGTTTTGAATAGTGGCCCATTATTCTCATAAAAATGATGTGAAAAAAATAAAGGAAAATATGCATGATTTGGTCCCTTTGCTCTGATGATTAAATTTCTTGTCACCTTTTAATGGTACAAGCCAACAAACATTCAAACCGTACAGATATAATCACCTTAATCTTTACACCACTGGACAGGAGAAGGGTTTGGGTAAGGGAATATCTTTGCATTTACATGGAACACCAAACGCGCATAATCGCTTGAAACTACTAAGAGCATTCATCCGCTTTGACAGGAAACACGTTCTGTATTGAATGCTCCCTTTTCTTTCCAATAACTCAATTTAAAAAAAAAAAAAAAAACAGCGATTGGACACAAAGGGTTAACAGAGATCAACACACCATTTTTAATAGCTTGCATTGCTTATTTTCACAGCTTATAAAAACGCTGAAGAGATTGCCTTACAGTTAACACGATTTTATGGAGATCATTCCCATCTCAGATATTTAATAACTATGCCCGTATAGACAAGACGGTTAATCGGGATCATTTCTTATCTGGTGCTAAACACACGGCTATTTTAAAAGTTTATTGGACGAGTATTGTAACGCACTCTGGTAAAACCTACCGAATGACGAAAATGTTTAATTTTCAGTTAAATGCTGGACTTTAAAGGCCGATAATTGCCATTTTTGTTAATTACTAAATTCGGGTCTTACAAGAGATACTCCCTGTTTTTTATGAGTTTTTTTTTTTAATTTTGAAATTTAAAAAAAAAGAAAAGAAATTTAAGAAAGAGATTATTCAAAGTTTCTTTACACGAATCACTGTGAGATCTATGATCCCAGATTGTTATCCTTATAGACATACAGTCCGAGGAGACACAGTGAACTGATGCATCGAGCTATATCCCTTCAAATAGAAAATATACTTTAAGTTGTCCTAGCTTTCTTTTCTAATAGGCATCGAATAAGTCAAGACACAATGACTGGTAGCCTACAGATCTGGCATCGTGGTGGGCCAGATTTACTGTAGGTTGTGCCATTTTGAAAAACCGAAAACAAAGCCTTATACAGTTAACTCTTACGATCTTCTGGCGCAAGAAAACTGTTCAAGAAAGGTCTACATACAGAACGCAGTCTGCTAGAACCACTTATATAGACTAGTTTGTATGTCTAAGACTAAGACAACTACATACACAACTGAAATGATTCTCTGGCATTGTGGCGTTAATAAAGAAAGACCCACTCGACAACCTTTCGCCATTTGACTGGTTTCTTCAGAACAGTATATCTTTTGTGTGTGCGTGTTCCAGTGTGTACAAACAAACGTTATGGGGTCTCAGCTTCAGCTTTTTAATGTTTCACACCTTAGCTTGTCGAAGAGCTGGGGGAACAAGGACAACGGATAGTTCTAGCGTGATTTATTGACAGCTCAGGCGGTAGAACTCGGAGATACATGGATTTTGTCACCTGCTAACTCTGGTCGCACACGTGGTCAGCGGGCGTCCTTATAGCTGATAAAATCTGGGACCCTCGTATTCCACCCTGTCCTTTTCTTTCTTTTTTTCACCTTTAGGTTTACACACACATTCACAAACACGCACAACACACACACACACACACGCACGCGCGCGCGCGCGCGAGTAGGCACGCACGCACAAAACCACACATAAACACCGAACGCATCTGGAAAAACAGTTTAGGGTTAAAATCTGTATACGATTTATTTAAAAAAGAAGAAAAAAACAAAAGACAAAGTAAGAAAAAAAAAGAAAAGCGTCATTGCTGTTGTTCCTCTTCTTGTTGTTATCATGTCATAACAAGAACAAGAACCACAACAACAAGAACAAAAACCACAAGAACACCAAGAACAAGAACAACAAGAACAAGAACCACAACAACAAGAACAAGAATAACAACAACAAAACAGAAAAAAAAAGCCAACGAGATAGTGTAGAAAAACACTAAACGAGCGGAAGTTTGGAGATATGAAATTTTCTGTCCGTTATAATGCTGAACCCCTCCCACTCCGTCTTTCCTCCTCCCCCCCCCCCTTGCCTTCTATTTGAGTAAATACACACATAAAATAGCACACGCACAATTATAATATAATATATCCATGTCAGCACTCAGTGGTAGAAAAAAGATACGAGTACAGCACAGCATTTGATAAACGAACCTAACTGAATGGAAAGAAGTTGGGGAGGGGGGGGGGGGAGATCAACCATGTATCCAAGTTTGCACCTGAAAAAAATCACTTACTCCCCCACCTCCCTCTGTTCTCTCTATCCTAAATAAGACATAGATCTAAGGCACGTTCCTTCACATTCTCCTAACTGCTGGAGTGAGTGAGTGAGTGAGTGAGTGAGTGAGTGAGTGAGTGAGTGAGTGAGTAAGTGAGTGAATGAGTGAGTGAGTGAGTGAGTAACGTGAGTAAGTAACGTGAGTAAGTAGGTATGTAAGTGAATTATTAGGAAAGGAATTAAGACAGAAAGGAAGGAAGGGAGAAAGGAGGGAAGGAAGGAAGCAAGCAAGAGAGCGAGTAAAGTAAAGTGAAGTGAAGTGAAGTGAAGTAAGTAGGTAAGTAAGTAAGTATATTTGAGGTGGAAGGGATTTCGTTTTTTGTTCTCTTTGTTTGTCACCACCATGGTATCAAATAATGAAGATTGTTTTTGACTCGCCTTGTTATTTCCCTTTGCAAAACACAAGCTTGTTGAACAAGCAGCATAGAGCAGGAATAAATAGCTTTTACACTCTTTGTTTGAAATATGCATTGTTGTTGTTGTTGTTTTAATTAAAAAAGAAAACATACAAGGAAACTGGATTCTTCATAATAGTTTTTAGCAGATAATTTTCTGACCAGTTTTTCAGATGACGAGAGGAAAGGTGAGTTTTTCCTTCTTTATACTGCTTTTTTTTTTTTTTTTTCAATAACCCTTTTGTTTGGTAAGAGTTTGTTAATAGCACTGGTCAAACATAAATCCCGTTTTTGTCAAATATACGTTTTTAAAGTAGTTTATGTTCTTCTAATAAGACTTCTTCTTTTATTGCTTCACATTTCGACATCATCAAACACAGCAGTTGTTTCTTTTGATTTTTTTTTTTCATTTCTACTTCATTCTTCTTTCATTCTCATCATTCATGTATTTATTTTCTTTTTCATACTACATACCAATTTTTTTTTTTTAACCCTTTGTCTATTTGCTCGAAAAAAAAAAATGCCAGGGACGGGATTCGAACCCGCGCGGGGAGACCCCCATGAAAGCATAAACTTCACGCCTTAGACCGCTCGGCCACCCTGACTTCGAAAGTTGATTAAAAATTTAAAATACACTTCCATGCTGATATATATATATATAGGCCTTAGGTAATAGGATGATACAATGGGGCTTACCCTTACTATAATTATACTATTTTCCATGCCCACAATATTAACCCTGTCGTTATGGCAATATGAAAACCTGTTCTATAAAAACAAAAAAAAAACAAAAAAACTTTTTTTGTATGTGTCTTCTTCACAAAAGTGTGAGCTTAGCCTTACAATGCCTAATACTTCACCAATTTGTAATTTCTGTGTCGTGAAATTAATTATTCCGTAGACTATATTACAGAATTAAAAAGTTAAACGATATTTGGTATAGTTACCAGTTGAGCAGACGCATATTTCCGTAAGGCTATAAAGATCTCCTGGAATGTGTTCTCAGAATGGGCGATATCGAGGGAATCAGTACATTTTAGTTTCAGTTTACACACTGGTGATCGAAATCGGTATATGGACAAGCCTGAAACGGAAAGGGGAAGGGGGTCACAGACAGACAGACAGACAGACAGACAGACAGACAGACAGACAGACAGACAGACAGACAGACAGACAGACAGACAG
>JBCAUA010103635.1:0-10189 GCA_038406235.1 Peronia verruculata
TTAACAACGGCAAAAACCGTTTTCCCCCCCCCCCCCCCCCCACAAAAAATGTTAATGTTAACATCAGTGAAAATCGGAAATGTAGGGTAAGCACAAATGGAAATGCGTGTCAGTGTTCGAAGCATAATTGGAAGAGAGGTATAATTTTACATTGATTTTCCGCAGTGTTCTCTTCTTCTTATCTCATTGGGCTGGGTTTTTTTTTGTTTTTTGTTGTTGTTGTTGTTCCCTGTCTGTATGTGAATCATGTTATTAGGAGACATGCATTTTTATGTGGTAAATAACAAAAAAGAGAGACACTTTCCCACAGGTCCCAAAGAGTTAATTATCTAAGAATAGACAACAGGCAATTGATTCCAGGATAGGTAATTTATATCCCGTGTCAGTTGGTTGCGCGGGTTTATAATTTGCTTCTCTCCCAGTGTTATAGAAATCGTTTCTGCTTTAGGTCAAGGAATAAATTCAAACGTTCTTTTTATTAGAAACAGCTACTCAGGTATGATATCTCTGGGTCTTTTGTGACAGTTGTCACACAGATTTATCCCTCTTACATAAAATGGGACTGGTTCGAAAAGTTCGATCATTAGTCGAAGTGCCATTTCGAAAATGGTAAACATATAATCATAAAAAATAAGAAAGAAAGTCACGTGTGTGGCACAATGTAGTCTTATATTACCGATGTGTCGTTGCGTGAAAACCACAAATTTAACCAACCTTTTGACTGTAGATCTGTGTAACAAGAATGGCAGCAGCAGGTTTTGACAAAAGTATGTGTGTCACTCTATGGAAGATCTTCTTTTCTAATACATATCGAGATAAAACCATCACACTCATTGAAAATTATGACTATGATTGAGCCGGTGCTGGGAAAGGCCCTTTTAAATTCCTGGCTTATTTTTTGAAAAAAAAAAAACCTCTTGATTACAATTTTTTTTCTATATTCCCCTATAATAATAATAGATGCACATTGCTGCAGCGCTCTCTCCCTTGAGTACAAGTTCTAAGCGCTTAACAGTCAGTTAGCTTTTACAACGTATGTATGTTTTCAGTTTCACTGGAGGAATACAAGGCGCGTTTCTACACTAAACCTCTTACATCTTTGTCAACCTGTACACGAACACCATTTGTGCAAAAGTGAGGTATCTATTTTAGATAGAGACAGACATGTAGATAGAAAAATAATTTAGACAGACAGGCAGACAGACAGACAGACAGACAGACAGACAGACAGATAGATAGATGATAGATAGATGATAGGTGGGTGGGTGGACGGACGGACGGACGGATGGATGGATGGGTAGGCAGATAGGCAGGCAGGCAAACAGATAGACAGATAGACAGACAGAGGATGACTGAAAGAAGGGAGGCGTAACATGATGGGAAGAGGTAGCAAGCCAGGGAAGAGACATTCTATTAATTAACGACAATATATGGCTTGATTTCAGCGAAGCATGACAATTAACTTTCACTTCTATAAGCTTAATACTTGGAAAGAAAAGGAGAGTCAACGTGGACCATGTACTAGTAGTCAAAATGACCGTCATTCTATGATATTGCCTTTATGGATTTCAACAAGTAACAAAGACAACCACTAAAGGTTTGTGAATGCAAAATAGAGTAAGATTAAATGCCATCCCTTCGCCTCAATTTCAACAAATAACAAAGACAAATTGAATACAAATGAACGAACAAATACGAACGGATAGGATTAAGTGCTATCGCTTCTGTCGATTTGAACATATGGCGGAGACAACCACTAAGTGACGAAAGTACAAAGTTAAATAAGATAAAATACTATCGCTTATGTCGATTTCTATAAATAAATGACAACGCCCGTTAAAATACAAAAAAAAAAACAACAAAAAAACAAAAACAGAATCAGATTAAATACCGCTGCTAATGTCGATTTCAAGAAATAACAACGGCAACCACTTAAGGACGAAAAATCCAAAATATAATAAGATTAAATACTTAATATGTCGATTTTAACAAATAGAAATAGAATAAGAATAGAATAATCCAAAACAGAATAAGATTAAATACTTAATATGTCGATTTTAACAAATTATAAAGGCAGACACTAAATGAAGAAAAATACGAAATAGAATTGGATTAAAGGCAGACACTAAGTGGCGAAAAACACAAAATAGAGTTAGATTAAATACTTACGTCGATTTTAAACAAACAGCTCAGAGAAACATTAAGTGATAAGTGACGAAATACAAAATAGAATAAGATAAAACTTTTGCATAGGCCATAAGATTCACTGGGAGATAAAAACACAATTCATATTAACTGTTTTGTTGTCAGGCCTTCCGCCTTTCCATGTTCTTCTCCACCATTTCGCTTTCTTTCTTTTCTGTCCATCTCCAAGAGCGATTTGCTCCAAATATGGAAACTCTAACAAGGTTGGGGAAGAAATAAAAAGCAGAGACAAGATGTAGAGATGAGAAGATATAAAGGAAGGAGAAATAAAAGGATAAAGAAGACTAGATTAAGAAATAAGGAGAGGGGGTGAGAAAAATGATGGAAAGAAGTGTTAGTGGGGGGCGGGGGGCGGGTGGAGAGAAAGGGATATTTGAAATAACATAGGGTATATCATAGATAAATAGACAAACCGACAGAAAGACAGACCGACTGACAAACAGAGTAACACTTAGAAAGACAGACATAAATAGACAGACAGTGACAAGCAGACGGACGGGCGGTCGGTCGGACGGACGGACGGACGGACAGACAGACAGGCAGGCGGACGACAGACAGACAGACAGACAGATAGATAGATATCGGGTTTTGTATCTTATGCAGAAATTGAA
The DNA here is from genome assembly GCA_038406235.1 of Peronia verruculata. Lineage (NCBI taxonomy): Eukaryota > Metazoa > Mollusca > Gastropoda > Systellommatophora > Onchidiidae > Peronia > Peronia verruculata. The sequence goes on from JBCAUA010103635.1 coordinate 2,817, forward strand.
AGAACATCTCCAGAAAGCTCTCTTTGAGTAGATATTAAGTATATCAGTGTAATGTGAGGTGAATATATATGTTGATGAAGGAAACAGTAATTGTCGTTTGGATTTTTCTCAGTTTTATCCGATGCCGAGGTTTTTAGCCGCTTTTCTTCAAATTGCCAATATCCCTGTCTACCGTTGAGCTGGTGGAAAACTTTTTTCACTACCTATAACTGTATGATTTTTTTCATGAAAGTTATGCCCCAATTTGGTGAAAAATTCTTATACGAGTCATTGGGACTGGCAGCAAGCCATGTTTAAGAAACTCATTCATGTTGGAGAAATGACATCTCATATTTACATGCAGTAAAAAATGATAACTTTCAGACTTCATTGAAAGCTTATAACATTATTATTATTTTGGAAATCTCATTGACACATAAAATAATAGCATGCAAATTTTTGACCAAATCGGTCTCTAGACACCTGTAGGGTTAAAAATCTAGGATCTGTCAAGAAAAACTCACTAGGAACCATCGCTATGATTTCTTTTTGACTGGAAGGTCTATGAACAGGAAGTCCCCTTTCACCCCCACCCATCTTGTTGAAACAGCATCAGTGTCATAATAATGGTTCCGGATATTTTCGGCTGCCTTCATTTAAAACGATGGGACAATGCTCCGGATATTTTCGGCTTTTTTTCAATTGTGATCCAACCGCCCGACGAATTGGGCAATGATGATCGAGGGAGCAAAGGAAATGGAATTGATGGAGCCGATTTAAAAAAAAAAATCCATACAGAGGAGATAAAATGACATTAAAGTTATATTTTCACCTCGAGCATGAATGCGATTTTGGCCATCATTTTATTTCCGGATGATTGTGACAAGTAGATGTGCTGTGCCTTATTATTGTTCTAGCTATTTCTCAATCCTTGCCTGTATGAGTTTCTATCCAAGCATCCATCTTTTCATCTATCAGTCTACTCGTCAACCTGTCCATCCGCTCATCCATCTACTCGTCCACCCTCTTTGTATCCACACATTTATCTATCCATTGTTCTATCCATCCATTGATCCATCCATCCATCCATCCATTCATCCATCCAACAATCATCCATCCATTCATCCATCCATCCATCCACCTACCTCTCCGCTCTCAGCCGATTCTCTTATCAGGATTGCCTACAATTTATTCTCGAAATGGCGCTGTGACATTCTCAAATACCTCGTCATTATCCTATCTAGCATAATCAAATTTTCGTGCCTTCTGTAAAGTAATTAACATTGGAGAAATAGCTAGCACAATTGCAGCGTCTTCAAACAAAATATGTGAATCTTTCGCCACATTGCGGTGCTTTTGAAACACAACTGAGCTAATTCCAGAAAAATGACATTGACATTTATAGAAAATTATCCGCACTGTAGTGAAACAGCTATCTAGTGTAATTTGACTCCCAGTAATAGCCCCCCAGCACCCTAACGTTTAACTGCCATATATTTATAGCAGCGAGGAAACTGGTAAATAGCACGGAAATGCCCTCAACCGATCCCCGTTTAGTTAAAATTAGAAACATCCCTATTTTAGAAAGAATAGATATCAGCCATGGGAATTTTGTAATCCACTTGACTGCTCCCTAGTGACACAAAACCATGAAAATTGGTTTGCCATGTTTTATTTCCAGTTTCTCATAACGGCCGAATTCACTTTGAATTCTAGTCTTTGGTTTGGCCATATCTTTACCAGGCACTTTCTTGCTTAAAAAAGAAGGCGTAGGACAAACCAGGGCATTTTGTGGCGTCGATAGGGTGCAGCAGGATACACTTCATGGTGTTTTCGCAGACCGGAAAGTGCATTGCAGAAAAGTAAATTTTGCATTAGTCTGAAGTTCATGGGTCACATCCATATGTAAATATCTAAAGGATTATGGATAGATTAGTGTTTTGTGTCTTTCATACCATAAACATTTTCTGTAAATTTAGAACTATATACTGTGAACTTACAATCAGTGAAACGATAGTTTTACAGCAGGATTTTTGTTCTGTAATTTTAGGGCGCATTTTTGGATTTTTTAAATGCTAATTTTTGTGGTATATTTAGCTTTAAAGACATTTTTCTACTGTCATTTACGGTATAACTTTGTTCTCTCTCTCTCTCTCTCTCTTTCTTTCTCTCTCTGTGTGCGTGTATGTGTGTGTGCGTGTGCGTGCGCGCGCGCTCAAGTTTTGCCCATAGTTTTACATGAACAATCTGCGGTGTATTGTGATAATTCCGGTTTCTATCTAGCAACGACTCAAACAGAACGGCTCCACCTGAGGAGATAATAAGGACATTTAGTAATTGAGGTAGCATGTAGACCACTCCTAATGGTAGATTTGTCATGAGCCGATCGTGACATGATGCTTTGGCCTAGCGCGCAATGGAGGTTAGAAAGAAAGGAACGCGTCTTTGCTATAAACCTAGATTTAAGATCTCCGAGATCTAGGATACCGTCTGCGCGTATATTTAAAATTTAGAACCGTTGATGTATAACCTAGCAGGAATCTAAAACTAGCATACTATTTGTTTCTGCCATAACCTTAAAACTCATCTTAACCCAAATCCTAACCATAGAAAAGAGGCTGAAAAATACCGGCATCGTGACCGTAGGAGACGCCATTTTTGAATTCAGATGACTATTAAAATGTAGGCCTACTTTCTTTATCTATGTAATATTTTGGATTAATCAAGTCAAACATAGCCAGTCTTATTCATTTATTTACTTATTTATTTAGTGAGTAGTTTTGCTCCATGGCCAGAATTCACTCCGCTACATTTGATTAACTTTATCGATACCGCCGGGCTTCGCGTGGAGAGAAGCTTGTCCACGTAGAAGATATATTAAACTGCAGACAAGGGAGTAAGTATCGAACCTTTCAATTTAAATGCCTGCGAGGAAAATAACCTTCCCGTTCTTACTCTTTATATTCAACCCTGCTGGGTATAATGTCTCCATTATAGTGTCGATACGTCCTTAGACTCCAACACAAGTGAACAGTCTTACTCCTTGTTTTCTGTATATTTCTGCTATTGTAACATGAGCCATATTGCTTTTCATTGCAGGTAAGTTGCCTTTCCTTACAAAGTACAAGAGATATAACAAAAGAGGAAAACATGGCCGCATTACCTCGCATTACATTCTGTAATATGAAACAAATGAGGAGAAACATTATATCTATCTATCTGTCTATCTATCTATCTATCTGTCTGTCTGTCTGTCTGTCTGTCTGTCTGTCTGTCTGCCTGCCTGCCTGCCTGCCTGCCTGCCTGCCTGCCTGCCTTCCTGCCTACCTGCCTTCCTGCCTGCCTGCCAGTCAGTCAGTCAGTCAGTCAGTCAGTCAGTCAGTCAGTCAGTTATCTATCCTTACATCTAATCCTCTCTCTCTGATTTATTTCCTTTTCTTCCTCCAGCTTTCTCTCGAACAGACAGAAAGATGTATAGACAGTCAGGCAAAAGTAGGCAGGCAGGCAGACAGACAAACAGATGGACAGGCGTGTTTTCATGACTTTGTCACTAACTGTAAGATTTTGTTTCCTACCACCCCCATGAAGTTTGGTGCAATCATGGTACTCTATATCAGCAAGATATTAACTCATGGTAAGAAAATTAATTGACAACCTCTCGAAACTTTCAACTTATCTGTTCTTAACCTTTCGAGAGCCAAACGGCCTAACAGGTGAAAGATTCGCTTATCTTACTCATATCTTAGAGTGGAATTCCTTTCTAAACAGTGTAGTATATTAAACTTACCTCAACCCTTAAACATTTCAATACGTAGAGTAAACAAATACTGAAATATGCAAATACCCATTCCAATATGTCATTACAGTTACATCAGTGCTCTATCTTGAAATGATAATCTACCAATATATAATGTTTTCAGGGAACTTCGAGATAATTCCAACACATGAAGAAGACGACTATATACCCATATCTTATTTTATAGAGAAATATGTATTGAAAGGGTTAAAGTGTCAAACGAATCTGTGGCGATGCTAGTCCATAATGATATTAATTTAATACTGAAGAAATTTCAGAATGAGATAAGATCAGATAAGATATAAACTCTGTCGGTTCTCAAAAGGAACTTATACTTACAATTTATGAGACTGTTTACTTTGTGTGCGCAGTCTATTCCCACTAACACGTATTTCGACCAAAATATCATGAAAAGCATTGGAACAAGATAGACTCGGGGAAACATTGTCTCAACGTGATGAGCGTGTCTCTGATTGCAGACATGTCTTGTCTGCAAATGAAGGGTTTCATGGGAAAACACAATAACACCATTTTTGAAAAAATTGAGCTCCATCCCTCAATACTGGGAATGGCGATAGTGCTATATGATAATGATTTTCCTTTTCACCAAACACGATCTATCTTTCCCGAAAATCTTCAGAACATTCTAGTTCTCAATAATAAATTACTAACTACTGGAGAATACACTGCCATTTTTCAGTAAACAGCGATTTTGAATATGTCTCATTTTGCCCCGAAACTCTTCATATTGCAATATTCCCAAAGAAGTGGGCGCTCATGGCATGTAAGTTCTAATATGAACAAACGCCTATTTTTTCGCAATATTTCATTTGGTTATAAAACCGGTGCATGGAGTCTTAACAAATTATGTGAAGCTTTGATATACAGGCCTGTTGGTGAAGGGTGTCGATGCTACAAGTGTCTCCTTCAACAGCTTAATTTGCATTCTCGGTACATCTATCTGTAATATAATATTGTCTTTCTTACGTATATTATTTCCTTGCCCAAGCTGCACTATAACAAGATTATAACACTCGGTAGGATGATCTACAAAACGTATTGATTAGGATGTTATCTTTGTCAAAGAATTATGGACAGATAAAATTACAGTTTAAGATATGTATTTATTAATGCAGTGCGTGCTATTTAAACTGCAGTTTGTGCGAATTGAGTGATAAATGAAGCATTAAATACACCGGCTCCTTAACACTTTTAGCCTTAAGGCATACGCTGTCCTTCCTTGAATCAAGTGAAATTCTTTTTTTTTGTTTCCCCACAAATAGCAACGGCGTGATAGAGTCCACGACACTGTTTCTTTCAATGGGAGTAGCGGAATTTTTGAAAAATTTGGTTGAGCTCAGTCCTATTATTTCCCTTTACCAGAAGAAAGAGGGATTGAACGAGCAGTGTAAAGAGGAGGAAAAACAAAAAACACTTCTGTGCCTTTTGCTTCAAATATATGCCATAAACAATTACAATAAACAAAAGTGTAAAGAGAAAGTTCCTTCTTATTGTTATAATTTTATGAAACTTTTAGGCGATTAGTCTTTCGAATGACAAGAGGTAAAAGGATTTTAAGGGATGCCAATCAACTCTCAGTAAAGGGGACGCAGTGGCTCAATGGGTAGGGCGTCTGCTCATGGAGAAAACAGACCGGGATCGACTCGCGGGTTCTGCATCGGGGGATGACAGGACACGAAGATCGAAAAACCCGCATTTTTTTTTTCAGTGACTCAATGGTCTCTGGCTTCCTGTGAGTAGGGAAGCCCGACGTCTAGCCTTCTCGGATAAGGGCCAATATATTTGGGAGGTCCCATGTGTACGTTATGCACGTTAAAGAACCCTTGGCAGTTGAAAATCGATAGAAGAGTAGGCCTGAGTGCCGTTGTCCGGGCCAAATTTCCAAATTCCAAATTTCTACCCACAAAATTTCTCAGCAATAATTGGCAGCTCCTAAAAGCCGAGATAATCCTGTCTCTTAGGATTGAAAGGCTTAAGAAAAACAGGGTGTTAACACAATCCCTCCGAGACCCATGTCCATGGTTGGCCTAAGCCATTTCGGAGCCTCCATTTTGTTCACATGTAGACATACATAATTATTAACCGTTTATAAGAGTGCAATACGTTTGTTCCCTAAAGTGTTGCACACTGAATTGCTGTAAAATAAATGAGATCTCAGAATATGGCAGTATCAAGTCACAACAGACAAGAATAATAAAGAAAAGAGTCTTCAAAGAGAGAAAAACAACGTGAAGTCTAAAATAGATAATAATGCCATACACTAGAACAGATCCCCACTCGTTTTGTAAATGTATTATTTGAATAATATTAGCCGTGCGCCTTAGAGTGTATGGCAAAGCGTGTGCATCTCGATGTTGATATTTTAGTTGATGAAACTGATAAAAGAAAACGTGTTTTTGAACCCGTCATACTATCGAACGTACTACTCGGATCGAGCACATTCGCGAGTTTATTATTCAATTACTAGCGCATTTTTAGAATAACATCAAAAATTATAAGTTTATTTCTGGTTTATGTACATAGAAACACAGATCCATATGCAACAATGCTGTGTGCCAAATTTCAGATGGACCCATTCAGCAGTTTTCGAGTCCATAAGCCTATTGTGGGTTTTCTTGCAATTTGGTGATATAAATGCATGTATGTATTTTACAGATACTGATAGGCCCTGCACCACTTGACAAAATGGAGATGTTAATGCACTGTGCGCATCAACAAAGCATGGGGTTAACCCTAATGGAAAAAAACTGAGGAGAAACAAATGAAAACTCCAGTGGAAAAACCAGATAAGTGACAGTATATACAAAAGGAGAAAAAACAGAAATTAAAGTTTAGAAGTCTATAGTTTTTCACTCTATATCCTTCTAAAAAACTCTCTTTTTAGCGGAACTTGCCTGGTGTTTCCAAATTATTGGTCTGGGGTTAACAAATCTCAGCGGTGTGTTTTACAACGCCAGGGCAATCTCATAATTCATAAAAATGTGACTTTTTCTGGTTTTTCCACTGGAGTCTTCAAATGTTTTATCGCTCGTTTTTGTAAGTAAGCCTTTCTCATTTTGGAAAAAAATCGGAGTGACATAACTGTTACTGTTCGTCACAGGAATATACTTCCTGTTTTGAGACCAGGCTAAAAGCTTAAACATCACAAAAGCACAATGAGTTTGTTTTCATCGCTATATCATGCAATGATGAGTAATGATAAAACGTTAAACACTGGGAAAGCGTCCTTATCCAGGAAGAATGTTACAGTTTTGTATGACTCTTACTTCTAGGAAATGGAATTGAATCCTGTTGATTAGTCTATTCGTCATATGTATTATGTGCTCTTGTGGTGGTATTGTTGCTTGTACAATTATTATCATAATTCCATGTTACCATATGTTACTCTCTCTCTCTCTCTCTCTATATATATATATATATGTAGTAGTAGTTTTTTTCTGAAGCCTTTCAATCCTAAGAGACAGGATTATCTCGGCTTTTTAGAAGCTGCCAATTTTTGATGAGAAATTTTTGTGGGTAGAAATTTGGAATTTGGGAATTTTGCCCGGACAGCGGCACTCAGGCCTACTCTTATATC
>JBCAUA010103646.1:0-10189 GCA_038406235.1 Peronia verruculata
CTACCTACCTATCTACCTATCTATCTATCTATCTATCTATCTATCTATCTATCTATCTATCTATCTATCTATCTATCCACAGGTGGATGTCACTAATGCTGCACACGCCAGACTGTTCAAGAGAAATGGGCGGAGACCGCACAAAATGGACTTGCTCTTTTACGAGAAATCGCCCAATTTCTGTGAGGAAAATCCTAATCTGGATTCGCCAGGCACCACGGGTCGATACTGTAACAAAAGTAGCACTGGTGTGGACAATTGCGATACCTTGTGCTGTGGCCGAGGCTATAACACGCTGAGGGTGAAAAGGTCAGAACGGTGTAACTGTAAATTTTACTGGTGCTGCTATGTCGAGTGTCAAGTGTGTTCTTACATGGAATGGGTCACGGTGTGTAAGTAAGAAAATGGCCAGAAAAAAATGTTACAAAAAGCTGAAAAGCATGACTACTGAACCATGACATAGATATATGCGAATAAATACATCTTTATTCGTTCAGATTTTGACTTTTGTGGAATAGAATCGTGATTCCGGGATAAGACTGTTTTCATACAATTCCTGAAAACGGTCCAAAAACTCCTGAATTTGCAGGCACAATCTCTTGGTTTTTGACAAGGAATACTTGACGTTGAAGATGCAAGACATGATACTTTCTAAACCACAGCTGTGCCTTTTGATCTCGTCAAGTTTTGTGACGTAATGGCAGAGTGCAAAAAGACAGTGAAATATGTTTATAGCCTTCTGACCCACAGATGAAATTCGTCAATTTTCGAGACTGCTGGATTCTTTCGACCTCACGGAAAAGCGATGGTCATCGCCTATGTTCTGTCAAATTTCGCCTCGAGTATCCGGATATCATTTTACACGTGCAAAGACAAACATGAACCTCATGTTCAGCTACAGAGACGGAGACATTGTGAGAATTTTTCGCCAATTTCATGGAAGGACATATTAATGTGCGTATCTGAACATTTGTATGTGTGAGTTAGCGAGTGTAGCATTGAGTGAATGCTTTGATCAAGTATAGATGTCGACTTTTTTTTTTTCAGTTTGTAAATAACTGGGTTTTACAAACAAAAATGTGAATCAGCTTCAGGTTCTGATGACAAAGGAAAATCCACGAACTTCAAAAACGGTGGTCAGATTTGCTCGTGTGTTCTTCATTTGGAAGTTGAAGTCAGATTGGACGACTTTGTTATATGAGGGAATTGTGCTCGTTATGATTATAACACTTGTGTAGGAAACTTTGGTGGCTATGGAGGAAAAACTAAAACTCCCCATTGGCAGATACTTCAACGCTATAAAAATTCAATTGTTCTAATGCATAAGAATTAAAATTTGCTGTCTGTTCCTTCTCGAAATAATCAGAGAATCTCACAACTTGAACGGACACTTCGGCCAGCAAAATGCCTCTCTAATTTTTGAATGCGGGTCTTTGATGTGATGAACTAGGGAACTGTTTATGGGACACTTTGAACGACCCAAAAAGCCTATCATTATTCACTCAGATGCTCCCTCGATGTACATGCTCGTGAAATGTGTGAAGCAAAGCAATTCAGATATAGAACTTTTGATTTCATGGTGTTGTATTCCTACGCCAGATCTGCCACTGTGCACGTAGACAATGTTGGTCAGTAATATCTTTCTTCAAGAAAAAAGAACTGTCATGGATTGGCTGAAATAGAAAGTGATGTAAAACTTACTGCACTGCAAACATTCGTCCAACTGTTGTAATATCTCTGTTGTTATGTTACATGATGAATAATAGTGTTAATTTTCTCATATTTCTTCAAGTGTTCATTATAGTTTAGAACTCCTTGATGTAGACACTGACTGTCTGCTATCAGCCTATTGCTTGTGGTTATATCACTCCAAATATCTGTGTTATCACAATGCATTAGAAACTTTACACTTGTCACAAGGACTATACCAAAAAAGTCAAAATATCCTGTCATGGGAGACCATCTTTCTTCAATGGTATGATTTATTTTTTACAATGTTCCCTGAGTTGCGTCTATGCTTTTGTCTGTGCGTAAATTAAAGTTACTGTATAAATGTTGATTGTTCCTGTTTACTTTCGTGTAACATGATTTTGTTGGATTATGTTACCTAATGTTTCTTTATCTGTAAATAAAGTGGTTTAATGAGGGAACTGTTTAAATAATAGTCAAGTAACTGTCAAGCTCATTTAAATGAACCAAATCTCTGGCATATAAAGCTGGTGATTCCACTCCTCTATAATGCCTTAAACTTAATATGGTGTTAATGGACACAGTCTCGGCACGATAAAATCCGCCATGCCCTCCCCCCTTCCCCGTCCCCTTTCGGATATGTCCTTCAAACTTATTTCAAAGGCAAAATTGACTTAAGACTAAACATTTTTATAAGCCCGTCTTCAGGGAAGTTTATTGATAGAAAAATCATCTCTCATTTCAGCAGGACTTAGGTAAAAATATGTCACAGTGTGTCAGTTCTTTTGTTGTTGTTTGTTTGTTTGTTTGTTTGTTTTGTTTTGTTTTCAAAATCCTCTCCCGTAAAATTTTGTGTCATCTCATATGGCTGGTTTCATCCTACCGCTCAGTTTATCAGCCATAGATGTTGTTATACCTTTTATTTCCTTTTACAAAACAGAAAAAGAGCAATGAAAATAACGAATATTGAACAAAATGCCGACTTTTACACACAGTAGACATACTAGCACATCGATCTCAGAAATAAATGAGGACCGGTAGAGAGGGGGGAGGGGAGGGAGATATGTAAATACACAGACGCAAAAAGAAAGGTAAAACACCTTACGTGCAGAGGAACTTGATAACATAAAACTTCTTCATCAGTTTTTTTTTTCTTTTCAATAGCCTCTGTTGTTATTGTTGTTACATTTATGATGATGATAATGATGTGGTTGTTGTCGATGTTGTTGATGTATTGCGTTAATGGAGGTTACTGAGCGGGCCAGTCTCTGTGCACCGTTTAACTAAGTGGTAAAACAATGTGGATTTTTTTTGAGTTGGTCAAACTGAGCAGTCGTGTTTTATTTTACATACGAGTCCCCACCATCTCTCCCCCCCCCTCCTCTCTCTCTCTCCCCTCCCTCCTCACTACTCTACACTCCTTCCCACAACCATCCTTCCACCCCACCCCCATCCCGACCTCCCATATTTCCTGATAATGACTTCATAAATTAGTGTACGGTACATCATGTTATCTATTTCTCTCTCTCTCTCTCTCTCTCTCTCTCTCTCTCTCTCTCTCTCTCTCTCTCTCTTAATTGAAATAGTCCTAAAAATTATGAAGACTAAATTTTGAAATGAAGAAATAAAATCAGTTAATTAGCAGTTTATCTGCATGAAACACGATAACTGATAAGGATTAATGAAGAAATCGGTTGCAAAACCTACTTTGTCACATTGGTCCGCTGTTTAGACTTTTGTCACAGATTTCCAGTTTCGTTGCACTGAAAGTAGTATTCTTGGAGATGTATTACCTGAAGTAGATCTAATCAATGACTTTGTTTTTAAACAAATATTTTAATTTCGCCACACAAAATTTTGACTTAACATGATTCGAAAGTACAGTGGTGACTTACTTAGCATGGATTTGATAGTTTCGTTTTTGTGTGTGTGTGTGTGTGTGGTTTTTTTTTAACCAAAATTGATTGTCTGATTTAACAGTGATTATGAACATGGCATGACTCGTGGGATGGCCGCAAATGAGGTTAACAGGGATAGCTCGTGTTTAAAAAAAAAAGACTTAACAGGTTTTGATAGCGTGTTCACTTCCTTTGTTATAATTTATTGCCTGACTTAGTAGTGGTAGGTTTTGAAAATGCAGTTATCAGTGGGACACGCGCAGGTGATCCACTGAGTGTGTCATTAAGGAGGATAACTTTTTTTTTTTTTTTATCTGATATGGGACACGATGAAGCCAGGCCTCGTCAAATTTTGAGCATACGGAGTTTATTGGTATCACTGTGAAGATTGTTCATTTCCCTTTCAGTGTGTGAAAAATGTTTGCTGCAGATTAAGTAGAAGTTGAGATATTGGCAATTAAAAATGATGGGGGTGACCCATTGCTGCAGCTGAATGTACTGAGAAAATGGCCGATTAGTTTTGTTAATCCTTATTAATTTTTGTTATCCCATGCTACTAAATTACAATTTTTGGGCTGTTACTCAATCGATCTCAGCAAATGTATTTCTGAAATGCATTTTTAGATTGATATAGCATGAAAGGGTTCTGTGAGAAAACAAAAATGGCGTTGAAATTTATTCACTGTTGAAAAACGTCACCTCAGTTCGACGAGCGCCTGATTTCATAGAGTGGCGCCTCATACTTAACCTGGCAGGTTTTGCAAGTGGACCTCTCATGTATACTTTTCTAAAGTTGTTTTATGGAGACAAAACATGAGAGACGCAATGAAACAGAGTTTGTATAACTTGTCTTTTTATGTGTATTTTGTGTTGTTTTGTTTGGTTTCTGGAGGTCCTTGATGTAGAGTTTGAGAACCCTTGTGTGTTGACTCAGATCTCTGATGTTAGAGCAGTGAAGGTGTCTGTGAGTTAAATTACAAGGGATCTCAAATCTGAAGCATATATGGGACACACAATGATATGGACCTCTTAAGTCACGTTTTTATGTTTATGACACATAAATATTTGACTATAAAGACATTTGTGCATGCATTTATGAGTTGATGTAAATAAATTTTGAAAAAATAATAAAACATGCCTGGGTAAAATTGTTGACATTTAGTTTGTCTTCTGTTGTGTTTGCGAGTATGGGATAGGACGTGTGTAGTGTAAGGACGGGATGGGGTGGTGAGATTGCCCTTGGGGTCGGGAGAGAGAGGTGGAGTGGAGATATTGCTGTTGTTGTCGATGTTGTTGATGATGACAATGTTTTTGTTATTGGTGATGCTGTTGTTAGTCTTATTGCTGTTATTCTTTTTTATTATTTTGACGTTGTTTTTGGTGCTGTTGTAGTTGTTATTTTTACTGTTAACTTTACCATTGTTTTGTTGTAATTTTTGTGCTAGCTGTTTTTATTTTTATTGTTGTTGTGTCTATTTTGCTGTTGTTTATGTTGTTGTTGCTGCTGTTTGCTGTTGTGTTCTTATTGTTGCTACTTTTTTGTTATTGTCGTTGTTGTTGACTTGTGTTCGTATTACATTAGTTAACCACTTCATTATGTGATTGCAATGAACATGACAATGAGATAAAAGTACTTATGCTGTACGACTAAAGTGTGAGCCCTCAAAGAGTTTATACTGTGTTATACTAGAGAGCAGACTCATGGTGTCGCCTTAACCAAACACCCTGTGTCTCGCGTGCCAACACTGGACGAGATGGCCATGGAGACGTTGCTATTTTGCTATACTTGGCGTCCTTTACCACGCATGGAGTTAATCACTATTCTGAACTGGTGAATCTTTTCTTGTAAACAAATATTTATTTATTTTATTATTATTATTATTTTAAATCGAGAGCTACAGCAAAGGACAAAATACAACAGACTTGCAATCATGAGATACTGACAGCGTCAATTTCGTTCATTCGTGAAATTTGAACATATGAACGGAGTTAACTAGGTGTCTTTCCCTCATGGACATGGCTCCACACTCAGCATGTGTGACGTCATCATTCAACTCTCCAGTATAAATAGTATCAGCTCCTTGTGAGCCCTAAACAAAACTCCACGGCTGAGCTCTGACTATCTATGCATGATCGTTAACCTGCAGCATTGTTTGCTCGAAAACTTGCGATAGGAAAGAGACCAGGGAAGCGAGGTGACAACATTTTGCCCTTCTAGGCCTTGGATTGATTTACGGGCTGAATATATTCGCCATGGACATCGGCCATTATTGAAGCAGTAATTGGTTTGGATCTCACATTGCTGTAAGGATTGGTGGCTTAGTATACGGCTTTATCAATCACATTCCTCCTATGGGAGAGGGAGGGGGGGGGGGGAGGAGGGCTGACAATGAGCAATATCTGTGCCAGTCTCAAGCCAGCACTGCCAAGTCAAATCCCATGATCAAAGACAGTAAAGTGCAGGTGTGTCTGGTCATATACAGCTTCGATCCTCTGTGATTCCATATTTGAGACAAATTGATCAGCTGTATGCTTAACGCGCACAGGCTGTGACAGATGTCAAGTTCTCACTGGTGACAAACGATTACTAGTAATCTTTATTGTTATATATAATTCATAAAAGTACATATCGAATGTATGGATTTTGTCAGTGGAAGTTACGGTGAATACATATCTGTAGCTTGTGATTAACATCACTTCTTTTTCCTAAGCCACCTTCATCCATGCGTGTTTGCATTCCAAGTGATCCTATTCAGATATGTGAACATAGGCAAAGGCAAAATAAACAAATACACGGCCCCATATAAAAGATTTCTCATAAATTGACGCACTAGGAGCAGCCGAAACGGTCGCCCTAAGTCTATCACTTTCAAGTTTACAGGTTAAAGGATAAACATGACTCACAGTTATGCCCGGAATCGGAGAAACAGTAGTTGTAACATCGGCTGAGATGTGGGGAAGAAAAGGAGAAAAGTAGGGGGAAGAGAGAAGAGGAAGAAAACAGATGAGTGAGAAAGGGGGGGGGGGGGGAGAAAAGAACAAAGAGAAAGGAGAAGGGGGAAGGCAGAGAATGAGAAAATGAGGAAGAATGTGAGGAGAAAACGATGGAAAGAAAAAGAGGAATAGAAGTATGAGAAGGACTAAAAGGAAGAAAATGCGGAGAAAGGGGAGAAGAGAGAGAAAGAGGGAAGAAGAGGTAAAGGAGAACGAGGAAGGAAAAAAATTTGGAGGAATAGTTAGGAGGAAACGAAGAAGAGAAGAATGGAGGAGGAGAGACAGAAGAAGAGAAGATGGCGTAATGGGCATGTTCTAGTTGGTCAGACATTGATCTGACTGTCAGTTCGCAGATCATTTGTTTTATTCCAGCCCTAATTGTTGTAGCTGCCGATGAAGTTCACAAACAGATGAACTTAATTTGAACAAAAGAGAATAAGCCTGGAATTTCTACGATTTTCCTCGTTCACCGAAAAAGGTTTTATTCAGAACATTCAAAACAGTGACATCATCAATACCGGTATATATTTTGGTCACTGTATCATTCATCATGGTCCTCCACTATTGGCTTTCGTGGTGTCTTTTTCGTAAAATGTTTTTAGAGAATCTGCGTTAACCATAATCAACTTTTTGGGACATATTTGGACATCTTACTATATTTTTGGTCATTTTATAGTAACGACCACTCAAGATAATAAGTGTAAGGATGTAACCTCCGCCAAAATAATACTGGGATTTAAAAAAATAATAATAATAAAACTTCAAACCTCTTCAAATCTGAATCATAACACATACGTTCATTGCAAATAATTGGTTTCTGAGATAATATCAAGGATAACAACCAAGATAGTTCATACTCCTCATTATTGTTCATCCCAAATTGTTCACGGAAGTATCCAAATATCCAGGAACTCGACTGTGTCTGATTAATAGGTAATTTTAACATCTCATTTCAAGTAACTGTCTCTTCACAGTAGGACCTGAAAGTTGTTCTTCCAGGAAAGCCATCGGCACAGGGATAGCATTTTGACCAGCGCTTTTCTGCTTCTTTATCAGACACAATGGATGCCGAACACGCAATGTAAAGAAGAAAAACAAACACAGAAATTCTTGTCACTGGTCGCAAAATAAAATAAAATAAATAAATACAAAACAAAACAAAAGTATGACAAACAAAAAAAAAAAGACAGTTTCCTTACACAATGGATTTTTCAGAACTTTTTATGATGTTAGTTAAACGTAAAAGAGCGATTTCCTCGTCTTTAGGCTGCGTGGTCAACACCTTTTGTGTCTGATAAAGAGAGGTTATAGGACTGTTCGAAACCATCTCCCATTCCTTAACTCTTTCCATGTGGCAACTATCTCAGGACCTGTTTGGATCTTCCATCTTCCACGGTGAAGAAAAAGCATCAACGTTCAGTGTCTAAAATGTAGACATTTGTCAGTTACGTGTTGATTGAAAACCGAACAATCCCCACCTCTTGGGTAATTTGATGTCCTTCAACTGGAACTTGGATTCTTTGGAGCTTTTTCTCGTATAAAGTACAAAAATGCTACTGTAGGCCCATGAATAAAGAGTTTCATAGCCAAGTTCTTTTCAAATGCAAGATCTGTACTGCAATCGTAAATGTAAAACCCCTTTCCGTTGGTTCATCAATATTATCATTTTGCAATTTGTTTGGGTTCTTGTTATTTTGGTCGTTGTTTTTCGCCACACATTGCGCAAAGCCTGTTTTTTAGCAGCTGCACCTGTCAGCAACATACCAGGAGCAAAGATAGGCCAATCAGAAGCAGCAGAAACATGATGACGCTCAGCCAAGCGGTGAACAACTTGTTTTTCTCTCTCTCCAGCCAATCAGCGAGCTTGTTAGCACAGGGGGTGGAGATGTAGCTGTTGTTGGGGGTGGGGTCACTGTGAGATGACCAATCAGAAGAGAACATGAAACAGACAGGGTTATGCATCAATGATAATCATTAGGTAACAGAGAAAAAACAAACTATTGATCTGTCGTGTGTGCCTGGGTTTCTGTGTGTCTGCATGTATGTTTACGATGTGTTTGTCTCTCTGTGTGACTGTCTACTCGTGGCTTCTGTCTGCCTATTTATGTTTGTCTGTTTTACAGTGTGTGTTTCTGGTTATCTACCAAGATATTGCATTATAAAGTAGTATAGGAATTGGTGGTACCCCGCATCTTTTTAACCCTTATGGGGTGGGGTGCGGAGTATGGGTCTTTGAAAATGAGATTATGGATCAAAATATCAAAATCGGGTTTTGCTGTTTTTTAGACACTTCGATATCTTCTGATATAAGAACAAGACTGGCTGGAGCCAGAATGATATTTCTACCTTATGAGCAAAACACAAAAACAAAAACAAAAAGAAGGTGCTACCCGGAGATTTTATGGAAAGATTGTGAAAATTCAATTGGGATTCCTCAAAATGTACGATTTTTTATCTTCCCACTTTTATTTGTTTGTTTGTTTGTTCAAATTTCTGAACCAACTGACCTCCAGTTGTTCACAACAGCGACCGAATGAAAAGATAAAAGCGGGATTTGTCAGAAGCCAGTCCCGTGACCTCAGATTGGGTTGAGGACTGACGTAACAAGGAACGCATAATAATATTGACTTTCACAGTGTCAAGACACAAATGTAAAAAGAACAAATCGTTCAATGTAAGTCACATTAAAACGTTCCTCCACAGGATACTCAAGAATGAGGTTGAATTGAGCTTATATTGTATTTTGGTTTAAACTATTATTTTTGGCACCTGCATCAATTTTAATATTATAATGAAGCTCTGGCACTCTAATAATAGTCTCCACTGTCACCTTTCGGACACAAACTTCGACTCTAAAACAGGACACTCAAGCACTTTAGAGTTAAGTTAACATTTAAAAGGGTCCTCGGACACAGCGAGTCTCTTGGGCTGATCTAGACGAGATACCCCAGCACTTTAAAGTTAGGCTATCCTTATCTCGGATATAGCTGTTCCGCTCGGCTGATGTGAAAAGGACACCCCAGCACTTTAGAGTTAAGCCATCCTGATCTCAGACATAACTGCCCCTCTGGGCGTAAAAGAGTTGTGCAATCCTTACCTCGGAAAAGGGACACTCCAACACTTTAGAGTTACGCAATCCTTACTTCGGAAAGGGGACACTACAGCACTTAAGACTTACGCAATTCTTACCTCGGACATAGCGGGCCCATTCAGCTGATGTGAACTGGTCTCTCCAGCACTCTAGAGTTATGGACTGTCGAGGTAACCGCCGACAGTGGGTTGAAAGACGTGGTAGAACGAAATGTTTAGAGCAGAGTTAAGGCATCCTTACCTCGGACAGAGCGGGTCCTCTCGGCTGACGTTGTAGGGCTCAGTGAAAGGTTTGCAGCAGGATACAGGGATGATCGTGGAGGTCGTCTCTCGCCACTGGACAGCGAACTGGTCAAACTCCGTGTAGTTGTGAAGTCCGCAGCATTTAAACTCAGTCTGCATTCTCACGGGGCGGGGGGGGGGGGGGTAGGAGCAGGGAGAAAAATGGGATGGGTTTAGAAAGAAAACAACGAAAGGGTAGGGAGGTAGGTAGGTAGGCAGGTAGGTAGATAGGTAAG
>JBCAUA010103657.1:0-10189 GCA_038406235.1 Peronia verruculata
GGTAAAAAAAAAAAAAACACCAGTGTGGTGGGGGGGAAACTCCCCCCCCCCCCCCCCCCCCCCAAAGAAAAAAAAATTAAAAAAAAAAAAAATAGAGGTCTTTGATTGTCGATGGCTTGAGAAATACTTTGTGAACTTTCTGTAAAATTAAATTTTGTCATAGAAAACTATACCAGTAGTTTTGAATAATCCTTATACTAGATCGCAACTCGTAGCCTACGATTTCTAAATCTGTCAGGTACGCAGGAAACTATGTAGCAATTCATCCCAAGAGCAATCTTGGTGTTGGTGATCACTTTGTACGCTCTACTGTAACTATTGTCGTATCACATTGTAAGCGATATGTTTATTAAATGAGGAGATGATTATCATCATAAACTTTAGCCCCGTTTTAGCTTTTTTCACTTTGATAACAACTGTATACATGTGTGTTGTAATCTTTCATGGATTAGAATCTCTTGTCTTTTGTTTGCAATCGAATCCAAATGCCCTGATAGTGGCTAAGACTTTGTATTCGTGAGGTATAAACATTGAAGTATCGAGAATCTTTTGCAGTTTCAATACGCCTGGCAACTTCCTGTGGGTGCTCATCTCGCTCGAGATCTAGGAATATGTTGTTCACAACTTTTTTGGATCATATCCAGATTTGGGCCTCAGTTGGAAAGGATATCTACTCTTTAAAAAACAATAATTTTTCAAGACTATCATATTCTGTGATTCGAGGAAAATGTCTTTTTCAAAGGGGGAAAAAAAGTGTCACAAAAAATGCCAAAAGGGCCGACAAATGCCCGAAAAATACAACTCACTAAATACAACAGATTAAGTTTTCAGATAATAGTGTGCACAGCTCATTAGTATATATTTACTAACACAGATCTAATTACAGGTAACAGGGTTAATAATAAATCCAAACACTTGAAAAATAAATAAATACATAAATAAAAAAGGCAGACTGTTTCCCAGACTGGCACACAATGTTATTATTTGGGGCAACCTACTATTTTTTAAAGATGACCTGGCTAATAATCAACTGCACAGCTATTCCTTTTGTTTCAAATTATGACCTGGTCCATTAACTTGCATTCTGAGAACCCCATGACTCCCACGGTGACGGTAATGAAGCGGTCGTTAATCCCTATTCAAAATTGGATGGATTTCTGATAGTCATAATCTTGAAGTAATCATGACCATGTCACAAAGAGAGAGAGAGAGAGAGAGAGAGAGATAGAGAGAGAGGGGAAAAAAGCAACTATATATTACAGGTAACTAGTCACAAATGTAAATTCATTTTATTTTGTAAATATTTAGCAATACATATGCGTCTATATGTATGTATCTGATCAGCCCAAAATAATCGACTACCTGTCACACATTGATTTCTAGAAAAAACCAAAAACAATACAATACAATAATGAGACAGCCCATAACCATGTGTGCAATTAAGAATATAATGATAACGTCTCCATTATATCAGTTTGTGTTCCTATTACACGGTCCTTTGCCATCTCTAATCATATAAGACAATGCGATTTATGACGATGAATCATTAACATCATCACGTATTGTATTTATATTAATTAAGATTGGGGGCGTACGATTAATTACTATGTGAACTTTGAGATAGTCCTCTGTGTACAGCAGTGTCACTACATGACAATCAGCTTGGCAAACTATGTAGTGTGGGATTGGTACTATTTCTCTCTCTCTCTCTCTCTTTCTCCCTCTCTCACGCATCCCCCTTTCTGTCTTAGTCTCTTTTTTTCTCACCCTCCCCCTTTCTGTCTTGGTACATGTATCTCTCATTTTTACTCATCCACCCACTCTCTTTCCATATTTGATTATATGTCTGTCTTTCCCGCTCTCCATTTCCAACTCTTTCACTTTCTCTTTCACTCTCCACTCTCTTTCTCGCAATTCTCCCCCCTCCCCTCATCTCTCTCTCTCTCTCTCTCTGTCCTCCACCCTTTCCTTCTCTCTCTCTCTCTCTCTCCTTTCTACCTCCCCCAATTCACACATATTATTCATCCCTCTCACTTTCTCCTGTCTGTCTCTCTCTCTCTTGTTCTCTCTTCTTCAACCACCTGCCCTTTCTCTCCTGTCACTTTCACTCTCTTCATCTTTGACGTCGACGAACCTGCACATTCATTCAGCACTGTCTGTGACTTCCCACTGGTCGGACATTCAGCAGGTCAAACTCTAGCATTGATTGAATGACCATCAAGTCCAGCAAAATCCATAGGAAACTAATTAGCGATGGCCAGCTTTGAGTGCCTGGGTGCACAGAGGTCAGAGGATAGAAATCCTGGACCCAGGTCACTGTGGACCTATCTTGTCTGTTTGATATTATACAAATGTGAACTTGGAGACAGTAAAATCTGACGTCGTCCTGTCCAGCTATAGATAGACTTTATTTTAGCGAAGCCGCTTCCGTAAATTAGACACATATTTATTTTAAGTTAACTGATAATTGAATTGATTTGTTAATGGCTTTGGACTGCCAACAAATGTTTACTATGATTGGTTTTTGAACGGGCTTTGTCAAACAGTTCGTGATGTCTGTTTCAGATGTTTAATACTTCGACTATGAATGGTCTTTTTATTAATCTTCAATACTAAGTCGAATCCGTGCTCCGTGCCTGCCTGCAAAGAAAAGGAAACGACCAAATCAAAGTTTTGTTAAACATTGTCTAGAACCTATGTCTTATGATTAAAGTCTCCAAGATCAATAAGAAATTAGAACTTGAACACAAAACCTGTTAATATTCAGAATGACCGGGCTAACTGATCCATAAGAAGCTGACATGCTTCCTAGTCCTGGGTGTTTGACATATAAATGGAGAGTGACGAATTATTGGTCAATATATTTGATGATTCAAGTCATTTGTGTGGTCAGTAAATGTGAAGTGTACTCGCTAATGAGGACATCTCATTATATGAAGGATCGTTAATCAGTCCTCACTAATATACAGGCTCCCTTCAAAAGAAAGAGATTAGATAGTTGTTTTTAGAACTGAAATGCATTGATAGGAATGAGCTAATAGTGATATCAATAAGCGAACAATAAACAGTAATAATAGAATTAATAGAGAGCATTTATATAGCGCTTATCCCAGCACAGTACAGGCTCTAAGCACTTTACAATCTATTATTACCCCGACAGATCCAGAGAAGACGCTCATAAACGTTCTTAGCTTCCTGGGAAGTATGCAAGCGGCAGTCTGTTAAGCACTCAAATCCTTATCTGTCGAATAGTATCAGTCACTTTCTATAGTCGAGTACCCGTTTTAACTTGAGTGGAGTCAGGAAATGTGTGTAAAGTGTCTTTCCCAATGACCGAATCTCAGAACCAGCCAGGATTGGAACCCGGAACTTTAGATCCCTAGTCCGAGGGCCCAACCACTAGGCCACCGACAACATCATGACCGACGATAATATCGTCATATTATGATGAGGCAGGGGAATATCTGAAAAGGATGATACCAACAAGATTCCTGGCTGTCTTCCTGAACTGCAACGGCTTGCTTGATAGAAGAGAAGGCCCATGTGTGCAATTATTGAACGTCTTGCAAGAATTGAAAGGGTTAAAGAAGGTATTTCACGGGTGAGCTTCTGACAAACAATCTCTGAATAAACATAACGGATGTTTTCTTAGAATGTCGTACAATGCCGTGCTCAGGGGCCCAGTGAGCAGAAAGACACTGTATGTTAGATCACGCGGTGAATTCATTCATTCCCAGCTCAACAGCACAAGAGCAAGGGGGATACCCCGCTGGCGCAGACAGAAAACTTTACATCGGGTAATCCCCGCCACACGAGTTTTATTGTAAATGCCGCTGGATGCTATGTAACAGACCGCTGACAAACATCTCTCTTGTTCTGCTGTTGGCAACAATGTGATGGCAGTCTGACCAGACATTTTTTTTTTTTGACATTGCCAAGTCAGATCTTGCGAGCCTTGTCTTTCCAATGTCTGTTTGTTTGTCTGTTTGTTTGTGTTGGGGTTTAACGACACATCAGCACGATTACTACTATATTGTGTCAAAACACGGTTAGATACGTTTACATGTCAAGAAGAAGAGAGGAAAGAAAGTAGACAGAGGACAGGAGCAAAAATAGAGAGAAGAGATGTCACCCTTGGAATGTTGAGGATGGCACTCCATGGGAGACACCCCACCGATGGCGGGCTTACACCGTCTGCATGCGGAAGCAGAGAACCCACTTATAAACCCCGGGCCCTCACGGGGGCTTTCCTATGTCTATTTTCTTCTGTGGCCTCAGACAATGAATCATGTCGGTTTGACGTGACATGCCACAGCCAAGTCTTCTTGCTGCACTCCACAACAGCCGAAACATGTTCTTGTTTCTCTACAATCTTGTTGATTTGCTGTCTAACGCATTCGTTAACCGTATGTACCATATTCTGTTTGATACCCAAGACCTCCCTGCAACTTTTAAACTTTTAACCTCAGATACGTGTACATGGGCCGCCTGTCACATCAAGCAGGATGGATACCAGAAAATCAAAAAGCAAGAGACAGAATGAGAGCCCTCCCTGTTAGATCTGGTGCAAAAGAAACGAAGTGTCCCCTGCATCATTTGATGCGGACGGTAGATTTAAATAGAATAAGTTATGCCATAAAAACAGTGCCATAGCTAGCGGTTAGAGCATTGGACTATAAACCAAACGGCACCAATTAAAATCCCACCAGAATTGCTGAGGGGGAAAAAAGGTGGATGACAGACATCGGGAGTCATGACCCCCGTGTGGCCGGGATTCTAGAAGATGTCAGGAACTTAAAGACCTAAACATCTGATGAAAGAACCCACTCTTCCTTTGAAGACTGTCACCTGTCTCGCTCTACCCGATGAGTTTTTCCTACGGTCCTGCTTTCACATCCATCAAGTAGGGTGGACACCAGAGGGTCAAATTGCAAGAAACAGTGAAAATTATTTTAACTCTATGCGAGGTCTCTCCAGCATGGTGAGACAATGCTAACGGATCAAACTTATATCAAATTACCTGGATAATTTGGTAAAAATTACCAATAATACTACAACTGATCAAATCTAATCCAACAAAAACAACTAACACACGCAGAAAACAGAAAAAATAATAAGCTTAGGAATGCACGACAAATGGATATTGGACATAGGCAGGTTGCTTATATGAAAGTCGTTTCACTTCCTCAGTTATTTCTCAATCAAAGTATTGAGGAGGGTGGAAGAAAGTGGGAGATAAAGAGACGGACGCTATACTTGCTAATATCATAATCTCAAACTGCATTAATGATCTGATTTATTTCTATTTTTATGCTTATGAAGAACTGTTTCTCAGTCAGTTTTTTTTTTTTTTTTTGTTCTTCTTCAAAATATTACGGATATTAACAGATTCTGTTACGATGCCCCAGTTAGTCCATTATAAGGGAATAACTAGCCAGATCACGCTGATCTGACCCGACCTAATAATAATAGCTGAGGTAGCTCTCTTTGGGTGGCTGAAAGGCTTTGGAGAAAAAACAACAACAAACAAACAAACGAAATGCGCTGTTTTCACCTCCTCATTTTTTTCTTTAGGTATTCTCGGAGATTTGTATTATACATAAAATTGATAGTCTGGCATCTTTTGGTTCAAGGACATGCGAGTTATTAGAAATAAAACATGTCAACACAAAACAAACAAAGATCGCTCTGGTCAAAGGGCAGCATTCAATAAATCTGTCAAGATAATGATTGATGGGACTGGAAATTGGGGGAAATGACATGCTGATTAAAAAAAGAAAATGTCGAAGCAACGTAAACATGGATTCTATTTATAAATGGAAAGGCTAGGGACCGAGTGCAAAACTCATTACACACCGTTACTTTACGAAAAGGAACAACGAACTTTGTCAAAACTTCGACACAAAGTGCATTATGTTTCTGTACAGTAGAATAGCAAAGTGGTTACCACCACGGCCCCAATGCTGAATACAGGCTGCATTAATCATTTGCATAGATGGAAAGAGTTCTAGTAATTGTAGTAGTAAAGTTGGACGACAATTCCCACCCTCCTTTTCTTATAGGAAAAAGCAAATGCAACAATCGTCCCATGATAATCAATGAGGTTTATGAAAGATGTCTGGCGGCTATGCCACTGTGTATTTACGTCGACTGACTGAAAAAAAGAGGGCGAATAGAAGAAGAAGAAGAAAACAATACCCTCATTAGAAAAACAACTGCATTGGGATTATGTCATTATGTCGTAAAACATAATTTTATAAAATACAATAGAACTGCCTGACCGGCAACTAGCTAAACAATGTCTTAAAACATAATGATAATGATACAATCAATAACGTAAATGCTATGAACAGTATTGGCGATAATAACGATTGTAACGCGTATGATGTTTGAGGAATACAAGAAAACCCATTCATTTTTGTAAAAGAATATCACACAATGGATTATCTACCAATTTGACAAGAATTCTACCCTGTTGCCGTTTTCCTGGGACATTTATTGAAACAGTCGAGATTCAGTTTTTGCCATAGGTTTGCGAAGCTGAGATGTGTCCACTTTTCGATGTTGCAGAGCTTTCTTTTCTTATGCTCTGCTCGCATTTGATTGTCATCCGTTTTTTCTTGCAAATACATCCAAACACCCACAAACAGGAGCCTATCTAAATAAATAAACAGTGAAAAAATAAAAATGACAACATTGACACAAATGAATACATATCTTAATAAATATCGACAGAAAGATAATTGATTTATATTGTATGCTCTTAAAATGTTATCTGCCCCAAGTTTCAGGAAATTACACACCAGACAATAAGCACTGCCTCTCAATGTCGCTATAAACATCCCCTTCTTTTTAAGGACCTCTAGACAATAATCATAAAGAATATAAAAAATTATCTCTTTCAATCATCATTTTTTATTTCATGCTTCAGCTATTTTGCTGTTAGATTTGGTTTAGCCACACATGCTGTCCGAGGAATACAATTACTGTAGTTTCTTACATTATTTACGCGGGATCCAATGTCTGTTTCTGAAAGGAAGATATAACAAACAAAACAAAATAAAACAAAACCCTGTAATCTATGCAAATGAAGACGACAATATTAACCCAACACCGTGTCAGACAGACCTCCGGCTGAACGTTCAAGCTCAGGTCACCGCTTTATAATGCACTTTTCGAAACCATGTTTTCTTTTACTTTTAGACATCTATCGGCTTTGCGAAGAATCAATGATGAGATTCCACCTGCCATTAGCACAATTCGAGGAAAAAGAAAGAACTAGAAACATCATTGCCAGAAGTTGCGAATACTTGTTAATATGTTGCCATTGAACCAGTCGTTTTGAAGGACAGAATTGATGATTAAAGAAGACTTAACAAGTACGGAGATATTTATAGACGGGCTATAATCAAAGTAAGAGAATGGTCGGGAGTTTCCAGTTAGACCGAGGGCGTTTGAGGCATTTAAAACACAGCCCTGGATTAGCAATAATATCAACAACAACGACCATTATAGCTCCAGAGCTAAATTTGTCCTTTTGATTCTACTTGACCCTGAACTATGTGTGAAGTCATCCGGACACCTCTTGTCGACTTGCGATCAGTCACGTGTCACCATTGGTGGCTGGATCCTAAATTTCCGCCTACGTTGTCTCAGTTCATGTTTCGGTGTTGGCGGTCTAATTCTTCGTTTGTTTACCTTTTCTGGACTCAAATGTGCCAGTAAATGACAGAATAAAAAAGAAAAAAAAGGTACATTTTTAAATACTAAAATATAAGTCCCCCCTTCTTTTAAAGATAATATCTACTTTATAACCTATGTGGCCGATACGTCTGTAACGTGTGAACAAGCAACTCGACGGCCTATCAGATGACGTTTCACATGCACTTTGCTATCTGCCCTCCCTGTTGAGAACAATCTGAACTGGTCATCCTGACACCAGCACAGATTAAGCTTTTTAATTGGAAAACGAAATTGAAAATAACAAAAGCAGCGTCTGCGTTTATTCTGAAGAAAATAATCATCACTCGGGCGACAGCGGAGGCTTGGAAATCACTAAAGGAGAAAATAAAGTGTTTTTTGGCCCGCCCACGTGATGGGTTCATTTCTTTCTCCAGACTTTAATTCTTGATTTTTCAACAAAAATAGAGCCCAGTAAAATTAAATACCTCTTATAACAGCATTCAAGTTTTGGGGAAGCAAATTGTGCATATTGTAGAAATTAATAGCCTGGGATATAATTATGACAACAAATTGGTAGGACCTGCTTGTTAAATGCCTGCCCCGGAATATTATTCACGGGTTCAGGACTTGGTCTTGCAACCTCCTGGATGGAGGTTATCTCGACCTTGGTAGGACCTGACCTCACAGTGTCTGGAGATATTTTATTTATGATAATAAGATAATAGGGCAGGAAGAAAGAAAGTTGCTGTTACAGGGTATCATTCCAGTAAATTCTCAGTCTGTCTTTGTCTCGGAATTGGAAAAAATCGCTATGTTTATACCCCCAGTGATCAATAATTGCCTTGTCTTTCTGTTTCTTCTATTTCCTTCCTTCCATCAAGCCGTGCTATTCTCCCATTAATGACTTAGAATTAGGTTGATCTAATGCACAGCTCTCTCTCTCTCTCTATCATCTGAAACCCTCTGTATCACTCTCTGTCTTCCCCTTTCCATTTCCCCTCCGTCTCCACACGATCCTGTCCTCCATCTCCGTCATGTTTTGCTATAGTTTCTTTTCACCCGGTGTATTTCTTCACTGCCAGTTTGGTATTCACTTCTCACCATCCGCTGTGTTTGTACTTGAAAACCAACGACTTCGTCCCACCTAAGTCCGCTGTCAAATAGAAGCTTGAAAATAACCATTTTCTTTCCGTTCTTTACCAACTTCCCAACTGCAACACCAACATGTTTTCGTGACAAATTGGAAATTCATAATTAATTGCCTCTTTTATTTCTAATTAACATTTAAGAGGTCAGCAGAGATGTGCATTAAGACAATTTGAATTCAAAATCATTTTCTATATTCAGCCTAATTGTATTTATTTCCCCTTTCTCAGTTGGATAAGTAATAT
Source organism: Peronia verruculata (assembly GCA_038406235.1). Lineage (NCBI taxonomy): Eukaryota > Metazoa > Mollusca > Gastropoda > Systellommatophora > Onchidiidae > Peronia > Peronia verruculata. The sequence goes on from JBCAUA010103657.1 coordinate 9,075, forward strand.
TTCAACCTTCAGTGTTGAGAATTTCATTGATGATAAAATCAGCCTAAGAATTTTGGCTAGCCTAAATCTGAGATCCAGGGCTGGCCTTTAAAAAAAAAAAAAAAAATATATATATATATATATATATATAGAGAGAGAGAGAGGGAGCTGTGCCTTAGATCAACCTAAATCTAAGTCATTTTTTCTACATGCAACTTAATTCTAAATTATTTACCCATTTTAGGTTCTAATTCTCGGAGAAAGTTATTATAGGAAAAAAATGGGATCATTCATAGTCTTGGGGCAAAGACAATATGTGAGCAGTTTCTCTACCATTTGTTTTGTCAATGACCTCTTAAACCTGCCATCCAGCAGATAAAGCAAATCTTAATACATCACTTTCTATTTCTTCATGGACATTATCTTCCAAACCTACTCAGTCTTCCTTAATATTGAGTGAAACCCGATCTCTCTGGAGTATTCGGACGTTCTTGGTCTCTTTGTAATCTCAGTTGAGTCTTCAGTCTTAAAGACATCTTAATGCGTCAAAGAAGTCTTGAAAGATATGGCCGAGCAGTCTAGACAATGAAATTAATCGTAAATGAACAGCTAGTTTTATAATAAAAGGTCACTTTTATTTTGGTATATTCTCAAGGACATCATGAGGATGCGTTCTCTACTCGTTCATCTGGTCATTTCTTTATCTCTCTGTCAGTCTCTCTCTCTCTCTCTCTCTTTGTTTGGTTCAGTCGGCCTGTCTACCTAAAAGTGTCATCTGTCTGCCCATATTTGTTACTTTGTTCAAGTATGTAATGTTTTACTCTTTAACTCTGTTTGAGGCTATCCCCCGAAAAAGACGATAAAAATTGAAAAGTAAACTCGTATTTGATCCGAATAGAATAAAACACCAGACACATTTTCTCTGAGTAAAATTGAGGTCAATCATCCAAAATACCAACATCGATCTGCGCGCACGCTTGCCATACACTTTAAGTTGGAGAAAAGTATCGATTTGATCTATTCTTACAAAAATCTTCCACGAAGGCCGTGAGTTCGCATATCACATCACATCACATCTCCCGTAGTCTTGTCGACCGTCGGGGCACCGCTGCTGATCTGGCCATCATCCCCCTCCA
>JBCAUA010103668.1:0-23725 GCA_038406235.1 Peronia verruculata
CGGTCCACCCTAACGCTAACATGTAGGTCCGACGAGCTAATTATAGATGGTGTGCATTGATCATTGATGATGAATAACTACAGATGATATATATATCTTTACCCGGGGTCCACCTATCCACTTCCATCTTACATACAAGTACATTTTCTTTTCAGTTGCATCTCATCAATTGTGATTGAATGAACAGTTCTTTTGATGACAAGTTAATACAGTTTTTTCATATCTTCTGATACTCACCCTCGCTCACATGCATGCATGACAAGACAAGTAACACCATCATTAAACCTTTACTGAAACGTAGAGAATCCATTTTGAAAACGATTGAGCAATGTAAGAGAATCCAGATGACGAAAATGGCTGTGTTGGTGAACACCATGGAAATGGAACACACTTAGAATAAAAAGAAAGAAACAAACTGTTATCTGTAACACAGTCGGCTCTATACAGTTTTCCTCGACACAGATTGAGAAGTCGGCTCTGAAATGTGCTGATCCCATAAATCCGTAAACATTTTTCTTTTTCAAGAGAACCATGTGTGTCCAAACAAACTGACAAACAACAACAAAAACAAACAAACAAATAAAACAACAACAGTAATACCCAATACTATAGCATGTTTCCACGCCTTTGCGAATATGCACACCCTCGAGTATAATAGATGACTGTGTTTATAGTTTTATACCATTGATATTGTTGAACATCAGTATAAATACAGTACATTTTTCTGTATTGCTAGATAGGGCTAAAGATAGATAAGTTTGCAGCATATGTTTTACTTCACATGGCAGGAGAGGTCATTGCTTTCAGATCACGGAGTCAGATCTCTGCTGATTTTTTTCCCTTACTGAATGAAGCTGTGCTGTAGATCTAAAAAGCTTAAATCTCCAGAGTCATAGGTGGATTGCCTCATTCAGATATACATGTAGGCAAATTTGCCGATTGAGATAACAAAATCAATACATGTATTTTCGCGTTCTCTGCCAAATAAGATGATTGTGCATCATTTACAGTACATTCAGATATGAAAACCAATCACAATGTCATGGGCTAACACACACGTAAAAGTTTATACTTTGAGTGATTCATGCTTTGACTTAGTCCGCTTTATATCATCTTATTTTCTCCCTCTCTCGCACAAAACTGCACATCTGATCTCAATATTATCTTTAAACATGTTAATTTGAGTTATTTTTCACCCTCACCCCTGAACATCAACGTCCCCCCCCCTCCCCCCATGGTCACTGCTGGGCAAGGCAGACATAAAAATGTAACCGCTCTGGCAGTTCACTCGGTTGGAGCAGAGTTACCTGTGGCAGATCGATGTGTGAGAATGGCAAGCAGTCTTGTTACAGCTGAGATAACCACCACGTCAGGAGGTTGAAAAGCTTACCAAAACCGTAACCGCAGATAGTCTCTATCGCAAAGGTCACATGGGAAGATGGTTCTTGGTATCTAGGAGTAGAACCCCCGTATAGCATACATAGGCTGCCAATAACTATGACGCCAGACTTCCCAGAAACATCTCTGATGCAACACATGGCCGAGTCTGTGTAGAGAATTGTATGGAAAGGCGAAGGAAGGAAGAAGGGGAGACACACAAACTCACACTTTTGAGAACTACCACCATTCTTAGAGGAATGTGCTTTTTTGGAGGGTGGGAGTGGTGGTGGTGGTGGGGGGGGGGGGGGAGCGAAAGGTAGGATGAGTGAGAGAGGGAGCTCGGGCCTCTTGGTTGAATGAAAGTTGCACTGGAATCATGGCTCAAGAATTCTGTACTTTTGTTTGTTGGATATGCATGTTTGACAGATTGTCATAACAACAAAGCATAACGAACACTCAACACTGTCAGAAGAAAGTCTTGCAAAAAAATTCTGTTTCGCCATTTAGTACTTGTACTGTAGTTATTTTCAAGACACGACACTTTAGGAGGGCAATATATTTCATGAGCAGTACTTTCCTACAATGGAAAAGCGATTTCAGCGAACTGAGATCGGCCCTTTTAGAGTTGAACAAAGGAGAGTAAAGGAGATCCTTTCGTGCTCTTTCTCTGAAAGTGCATCAGGAGCAATTTAGAAAAAAACAAATGTTTTACATATGTATAAGTGGCATAAGGAAAACGTTTTCTTCATGTAATATATGTACCTATATTTGTGATCAATCTTTGAATAATAAGAGGTATTTTTTTTTTGTGTGTTTCTTTTGCTTGCTCAACTTCTCTTTATCTGGATGGTCAAAAGATCTCCAGTGAGATACACAGTGAAAGAGATATGGTACATATACTACTCGGCACATAGAGTTACAATACATGTGTTTACATGTCATTCTTCTTGTCTTGGCAGAATTACTTCTATTACATGAATGTGAGTAATTAATTCATCTGTTAAAGAGTTTTGATGTTTATATTACAAACATGCATGTATATCTTTCTTTTGTTTGTTTTTTTTTGGGGGGGGGGGGGGATGGGGTTCCTCTCTCTGATTTTGCATTGTACATGTATTTTGATTGCAATGATTTTGTTTGTTCTTTTTACGTTTTAAATATATGAATGTTGTTATATGGTGTACTGTAACATTGTTGTTTTGTTTGGTTGTAAATTAATATTCATGTACAATGTACTTCGTTGTAATAAATGAATGATATACAGCAGAACAAGTTTTACATTCAATCTTCAGGTTACCATCCCTCTGGTATACATATACCATAACATTTGGTGTTGTTTGTTTTATTTGGTGTAGGAAACAGTTCACACTATTCACAGAATCAAACTGTTTCAACATTAAATTATACATGTATTATTCTCAACCTATATTTTATTAAAATTATTGTGCACTTCAAGTCTGAGATGGCTACAAGGGAATCAGCATTGACTACGGTACTTATTTCTACATGAAGTGCATATATTTTGGCATGGGGCTTTCCTTATAACTGACTTCAAAATTTTGTCAATATATCACCAACATGTATGGTATACATATTATGTCTTGTGGTTTATCAGACCTAGTCGTTAAGTCGCTGGACTTAGTACTAATAGAGAAATTGAGGGTTCAGGTTCAGAATGATGAGACTCATCCGAAATCGACAATTTAAATTTCATATCGCAGAAACTGAAAAAAGATCAGCTCTGAAATAACATAAAATGTTGCTCTTACGTGTATCAGGATGTTATGGGTGAATGCATGTACATGTACGAGCGTATGTTTTTTTTTTTTTTGTCTGTTGGTTAGTACATGTACTGAAGAGTCATTCACTGTTTCTTCGGAATGCAATATCTCAGTCTCCAGTCAAACTAACCCAAACTTTTCAGTGTATGAATTAAAGTACAATGTACATGTATGTGTACGCGTCATAGCTCAATTTATTGGAAAACAACATGTATGTCTCATTGTGTCTGGCTGTGAAGTATGTTTACCTCATGAATGTTTCAGTACAACAATAAATTCGTGTTTTGTACAATTTTGCCCCTTTTTTTTAGGGTACAAAATACATGTATAATGTAATATATGTGTTTTACATGATGTATCGGTAACACTAGTAACAGATGTAACACTATGATAATGTGCCGTTGATTCATAGCTCAACTACATGTAACTGATCTGCTACATAGATTACAGCCAAAGCCAAAGGTTTTTTACCTTACATTCTTTCCATACAATTCTCATTAAAACACAACAACAACAAAAAAAAAAACAGCAAACAAGATATATGTATGCGGAAAAAACATAGTTTATTCCAACAACAACAGGACTAAGCTTAAATACGTACAGGCACTCTCTCACTCATGTACACTTCACCAACCCAAGTGTAAGGCATTATAATATAACCATTCATTTAATTCAGTACAAGCAAAAAGATGTATAAGCGTTCTCTCTCATAGAACCTGCCTTCTTCACAAGTTTTATAGATACAAAATGTCACACAGCATGTCATTTGCTCTGTGTTTCTATCTGCCTGAGTCTGATTCCTGAAAAAAAAAACAACAAACAAACATACATATAAAAAACTGATTCTCCATTTGTCTCAACACTGTTGGAAACTGAAACAGTGAATACATCTAAGAAACTGTATTTTTCAAGATATATTTGCTATTCAGGTTCTAGGAATGCCAAGATCCAGGGAAATCCTTTTATCTCTGCTGTCAAAATTTGAGAAATCAGACTTCAGGTGGATAGCAATGTACAGGAATGACATGCAGGGGATATCAGATTGATTCTATATAATAACTCAGTATCTTTGGATACAAACATCCTTGATAAATAAAATATGTGAGGAAAGTCTTATACTTGATCAATGAAGTGCCACAAATTCTTTGTGTGTGTTTTTTATTTGTTTCGGGTCTGTATAAGCTATATGTACGACCATTCTCAGAACCACACCACCAGACTATAAATCCTGCAGTCTCATTTATCATTAACCTCTCATTTATGGTTACCCTTATCAAGGATAGCCTCTATCTTTATATTTTGGCCAACAAGCATTTATCAATGAATTAAATATTCATCATATATGACATGAATTCTTTTGGACATTTCAAACACTAATACCCATGCCATTGCCACACTTCTAATGACATCAACTGCAATTCATGCCATGAAAAAAAAAAAAAAAAAAAAAATCCCAATTATTCCACTCGTCAATTTGAACACAATCTCAGAAACATTCCTAACCTTTCCTTCAAAGCGTACTCTCAGCATTGTGCAGGTACTCCAAGTCAAGAACAAGAGCTTATACATACTGAAAGTGTGTCACTCTTCACGCCCATGACTAACATACGACATGTATATTTACAGAAGTGATGATTATATAATGATAAAACTATGAGACAACTGTGGATATTATACACTTTTGAGTAAAACCTTATAATATATGGACAATAGATGTATCTGGAGCCTAAAGAATTTGATTTTTATTTTCAGCCTCGCAGTGGTAAAAAAACATGATACCAACTGACGTGACTTATGGGCAGAATATGTTAAATACACTAAACAGCTCATTTCATAATCTGGCCGGCAAGTTACTATAAGAACAAAAATTCCAACAACTGTCAGACATGTGATGCATCACCAACGATAACTGCGCATTATGCTTGTAGCCACAATTTTATTGCATCCACACTTTTTTGATGGGAATGAAAGTGGTTGTAATTCATTCAGCTGGCAAACGTATGTGAATCTGAACTCTCTTGAAAGGTGACTGTACTAATACTATAAGCTCGAAATACGCTGAAAAGTTAACAAAACTACACTAATACTCAAGCAGTTTTAGTAATTAAGCAGCATAAATCTGTTATGTTAACATGGGTATGTGTATCTCATTTTTTACACATTCAATCTTCTGTCAAAACTGCCACTATAGAACTTCTGGAATGCGAATGTTGGCTGGCAGTTGCTATCTAATCAAAATAGTTTGCTGGCAATGGGTTTTCCTGAGAGTAAAGGTGGCCAGCCAATTTTCTTCTATGCTCTGATATATCATTTACAAATTTGTCATCAGTCCCCAGCATCCACAACCTCTGGACTGCTTTCATCACTGTCCATATCCTCCTTGTTGACTGTGATCACAAAGTCCTCGTCTCCGTTATCTTCCTGGCCACTGCCTGGCTTCTGCTCCGACGATCCTTCATCTCTAGTGTCATCGTTGTCACTGACTTCCTGCACGTCGTTGTCCTCATCGTCATTCACAGGCTGGGGTGCTGCTGCGGGTTTTTGGGTCTTATCTTTCTTCTTCTCCTTCTCCATCTTTTCCAGTCGAAATACTGAAAGACAGAATATCACAAAAATAAAATCTCCCTCGTAACCAATGGTAAGCAATAACTCTTCATAGCTGAGACAAAAGCAATCAAATACGAAACAACAACAAAACCAAAAAAAAAAAAAAAAAACCAAAAAAAAAAAAAAAAAAAATATTAATTGAAGTTATGCAATCACTTTTCGCAAATGAGCTAAAGGTATGAAATACAGAAGAACATACAAATCCATTATACTTTCAGTCACAATTTCTCCCATAATACTTTCAATCATTTTTTCAGTATTACTTTCAACCATGATTTCCTCCACAATACTTTCAATCATGATTTGGTCTATAAAACTTTCAATCACCATTTTGTCGATAATAATTTCACTCATGATTTGGTCCATTCTACTTGTAATCATGATTTCTTCCACAATACTTTCAATCATGATTGCTTTGACCAAATCCTTATTCTTTTCTGTTTCATGATGTCAAACTAGCTTTACCCTAACACCCCCAACAAAGACACATAACATATGGTTCCAACTTTCAGCATACAAAGTGCTTGCTGGTTGGTGCTGAAATCCTTACTAGCCATACAACTAAAATCTGTATAATATGCTACCTCTTTCAAACTGGGCTAAGTCACAAAATGCATATATAGACTTTCCCATCACGCTGAGTCCCATCATGACTCAAATCTAAGCAAGAAGTCTTAATCTCGAGTCCTTTGGCCTGACCAGTATGCCACCAACATCACAGATAAGCTCTCCCCAGAAAAAACAAAAGAAAAAAAAAATTGTCATAAACATTCCGCGCAAGTTCAAAATTTGGGAATTTCAAGTTCTCCCCCCCCCCTCTTCAAGGTGGGTAAAATACATACCATGACACCATTTTGAGTCAAACTAACCAACAGAAATGCATGGAAAAAAATCTACCGATAGAAATGCATGGAAAAAAAAAAAAAATCTGCAAAGATCCTACGCAAACCTCCTGTTTATAATTTGACACCAGTTCATATTCTTTGGTCAAAAAAGTACTCAAGCTGAAATGAGTGGGTTGCTTGTGACACAAATGAATTGCTTTGCATCATACCTTCCTGACACTGTTGAAGTGGTTCAATGAACTGCTCAAACTCCATGTCTTCCATAGCACTGAGGACATCTTGAGCTGTGATAGTTTTCCTCTTGTTTTTCAATGCAAAATTATTGGAGCTGAAGGTTGAGAAAGACAGAACAAGAAAGTTAGAAAATGTGACACTTCAAGACCATCGCTAAACTGTAATGCATATTGAATTGCTGAAAACTAATGCATAAAGTTTAAAATTACCTTTGAATCTATCCCTCTATTTTCATAAAATTTCCTTGTTTTACTTTAAGAAACCTGTTTTGGTTGCCATCCTGGTATTTTTCTACAATTTCACGTTTGTTCAACACACGTAGGAGTACACTGAATTCTACTATCGTAAGTCACAAAAATAACCTTTAGATATAATAAAATAATGACATTGTGTAAACTGCAAAAACCGAGGACGATTAAAAAATGTTAAAACATGTTTCTGCAGGTTCCAAGAATCGAGGACTGACTCATAGCATCATTTCCTTTGGAACAGCTGTTCCCCATTGCCTTTTGCAACTGATAATCACATGTCAAATTTTCAGCTCCACTATAAAATTAACAACACACCATCTTAAACATATACACACAACTAAAAATTCAATTTAAATGACCTTTGATCTTTCTCTAATTGCGCGTCAGAAGTCAGAATCACTTTTTAAGTATGAAGTGGTCTGGTTACAACTGTTATGAAACACAGCCTGTATAGTAGCACTTACCATGACGTAGCATAGAGAACAAAGACACTGGCTGCCTTGGAAATCGCTAGTCGGGCCTCTTTTGACACACTGACACCTTCAGGAATCTGCAGAATTACAAGTAGAATTTGTAATGCTGATATCTGATAAATAAAACAAATATGTCTATTTAAGTGAAAGAAGAGGAAATCTGGAAAAGGAGATGTAATCAAGCTGTGCTTTTATTCAAAACTCAACTTTCCCTCATGATGAGCAAATTTCTTTTTTTCAACAACTCATTAGAAACTTCTTCCCTTTTCACGGGATAAAAAAATCTTGCCAAGCACTGCAAAGAAGAAAACGAGAACTTCTTTCAATATTTTGTATTGAAAATGTTGTATAAAAAAAACAACAAAAAAAACAACAACCCCAAAAACTGATGGTGAGAGAAAATGTTTTTTCCTCTCATGAAACTTTCTTGAGAATTTGCAGTGGCACCCATGTCAAAAAAATTCTTTCCAAAAAGAAAATCAATTTGTGTATATGTGTGATGGGGGAGAAGGGGACATTGCTGAATAAATTATAAAAAAACAACAACAAAAAAAAAAACAAAAACTAATTCCACAAATTATAGTAAATTCTGCACTCTCCTTTTTTCACTGCCATGCTGATGGTTATAAACACAACAATTTATTATACAGTCACTGTGTACCTGTTTGAGTCCTTGTATATTTTATACTTACGGCATCTTTGATAATCCGTGTGACAACAGCATTTGGCAGATTCAGATCCTCCGGCCTCTCTGCCATGATTCAACAGGCACAGTGAAACACAACTGGAACACTGTTCTTGCTAAAGTGCTTGACAATGCTTGCAAACAAGGTATTCTGATGACAGAGAAAAAATGAAAACATGGAAAATAGATGATGGTTAAAAGCTTTGACCAAAGCTTGTTGCATTGCTTTTAAAATCATGTTCCTAAAACATAGTCTGAGAGAAGACTTCAAAGACATGAATGGAGTCAAGCAAAAACAGTTGTGGTCTTAAATACATTATGTATGGAAAATTCTAAGTCTAATTCTTGCCCACCCAAAATGATTACGTGTTTTGGTAACATGTAAGTATTGACATGCCATAGGCCAGCATCTCAACTCAGATTATGTCTTGCTTATGTGGAAATTATCCTTGGAGACGGACTGGACCTCAGACAAGGCAATGAAATAGTGGACTACAAGTGTCTCAAAAGCTACATCTAGATCTATTTGTAAGTTAAAGCAATAGCCCGCGAATATAACTGTAACCTTTCGTTTACAGAACCCATCATACTATTCATATATTGTATAGCAGATCCAATATTATCAAGTAACAGATAACTGGACTGACACTGTAAAATGCTTCTGAGGTTAACATTGTCATTACACAGTTTTTAGTTTGATAGCTGGATCTAAGTCTTTAGAAGCATCTGAAGTATGCAGACTATAAACATGGTCTAAAGGTATACATACATTTTGAAGGCTATATAGTTCTCTAAATTTCTATCCAAAAGTCCAGGTGTTGGCGACATACTATTGCTGGGCCACTAATAAATCTAGCTTTATATCATATCTAGAGTAAAGTCGGGTTACTTCACCAGGTAGGAATTTTGCTACCTGGTCTATCCATGCTAACTAGTAACTTTAAAAGAATCACCTGTTCTAGAAATGTTTGGGTGAATTCAAGTGTCATCCTATTTATAGTCCTACTGTTCTAAAATGAAATTGGATCTCAGCCAATAAAATTAATAAGCATAAGGTGTTTGGACTAGCAGATATAAATGGAAAGCTGGCACACATGGAGTGAAAGAGAGGGGGGCCTAGAGTACTGCAATACTGCCCAAGAATGGCAAAGCTACCTGGCTCTATAGCCTCTAATCTACACATTTAGTCTAGATGACTGGAGTATTAGTGCATTAGCGAAGTGTTCAGTTACTCTACTGGTACTGTCAGGATCTCATGTTTGATGAAGATAGACCATTTAAGACCACATTAACCCATTCAGGACCGCAACGGCCGCTAACGCCCGCTACCGATTCAGTACCGCAGCGGCCGCTAACGCCCGCTGTGTATCGCCTTTACTTTCGGTTTATTAACAAACGGATATCCGCCACTATGTATGAGATCTCGCGGGAATATGGTTAAGAGTACTCAAAGGAAGTTACTGCCGAATTTCGCCATATTGGAATGATGCGTTTGATCGCTACAATCGTTTGAAGATCGCATTAAATTTTTGAACAGTCTGACGAACGGATGGTGCAAGACCATCACATTATATATTATGATGAAGAAACACGAGTTTTACATGTGAAATATGCACATGATAATAAATCGGACGTAGAACAAGAATTTGAGCATAATTTAGAAGAAAGTCGCGGTAATGACGACGAAATTAGATCTAGATCTAGACTTGATCTAGCAGTAAAGATCTAGAGCTCTAGATCGGTGTAATCAAGCCGGCACGGGTGCAATGTGAATTTTATGGTTTTGTCGCTGTTATACCCCAAAACAAGTACATTTATCACATTCAGTGTTCATTTCTCAACAAACTGCACCTGATTTCACTCAAAAAACATGTAAAACTTATTTCATTTTAATTTTTTTCCACTACCGCTAGAGCTTTCGTCCCAATTATCTCCCTTGCGCTGGTACCTCCAGCGTTCAAAATGTAGTCAGGCCCGGTACTGAATGGGTTAATGTCTGATACCCAGTCATATAGGTGACCCATATAAATGGGGTTTTACAACAAAAAAAAAAAAAAGGAAGAAGAAGAAGACTAACAATTTATTTTTTGCATCGATCTAAAACCAGTTTTCCCTTCATTCTTCAAAGTGTGTTATACTTGCATGTATGGAAAGAGGAATAGGACTGAGCTATCTTAAGAGCATGTGTATTCTTAGAAATAAAGGGACATTTATCCACACAAATTTAATGTCAAAACACAAACATTTTGACTTCCTTTTCTTAACACAGAATCAATTTTTCATGGGCAAAGTTCATTTATTCTGCTTATTTCATTTTTCTTTCTTCATTTTAGCAACCAATAATAAATTCTATTCCCTCCCCTGTCCGACCTGTGAGCTTTATTTTTTTCTTGCAGTTGTCTTCTTTTCTCAAGAAATGAAAAGAACAAAGCAGGAAAAAAAAAAAAAAAGGAGGAGGGGGGAGGAAATACTTGCAGCTACTTCCAATAACTCACTGAGGAAACCTGACAAGAAAAGCTAATAGAGGGTTGATAAATAAACACAAATCAAAGCACTAGCCCAGTGGTCTACTCCCATTCTGTTGTGCCCGGAGGTTTTGCCGTCAAGTCAAAGAGAACTCGCGAAATGCCTGGGACTTGTAGGATGTTCTCCACCATTTGATTCAACACCTGAATAGGGAAATAAAAATGAAATTTCTATAAACAGTCATGATTCCAAGGACAAAGATACAATAGTAAATAAACTCACTGCCACCCCCCCCCCCCCCCTTCCTATGGACTGGCACATCAACCTCAGTAATAACATCATTCATGTCTTGTAAAGAAACGCAGATGATTCACAGTAGACAAAAAAAAAAAAAAAAGCTTGTTGGCAATAAAAATGACAGACCAAAGTTATTTGAAAAACCTCTGAGAAAAAAAAACAAAGAAGAAAATGAGGGGGAAAAAAAAAGGACATTTCAAAATTTAGTTTCCTTTATTAAAATGTCATTTTGACTTGAGGAAATCTCTTCCAGGCAAAATTTAAAAAGCAAATAACTGAAAAAAAAAAAAAAGCTAAATATTAAATAATAACAACAATAATAATAACACTAAAATTCAAAGACCAACTGAAAAAAAAAAAAAAGCTAAATATTAAATAATAACAACAATAATAATAACACTAAAATTCAAAGACCAAACAAATTCATCACAAAATGCTATTATTCAAATATTAACTAAGAAATAACTTCAGGTTGCGGAAAGCAATTCCATGATAACTCATCAAGGAGCATCTGATATCCCACCTTTACAGGAAGCTGTTTCCCAGGTGTTGCTGGAATACCCGTCATGAAATCACTGGTGATGAAAGTGCGGATGACTATCGAGCGCTGGCAGGAAGGCAGATGATTGCTTGGATCACGGTCAAAATGGATGGGGATTAACACTATGGGCATCTGTGACATAAAATAAAGAACAAATATAGTCGCAGTGAGCCCTGCAAAAAGTGTGAATTGTACTGATCCACTAGAAGGAGCGAAAACTGGACCAAGGCTTACCAACTCTTGTTCTTCTATTTATTCCTCACATCTTCTCTTTCAATAATTTTTCCCCAGAGACTAAGTGACAATGGGAACATTATTGAATACTGCTTGCAACTTAATGCACTTAAGCTCAAACAATCACAGTAACAGCATGACGAAGTTTTTTCTGGTCAATGTAACTGAAGAAAAAAAAGATACCAGTGTAAAATAGATACTAGTACATCAGAACTGACTTCTTTCTCTGCCAAAATTTATCTGAGATTAACTTAATTTTCCATACTACCCTTCACATATAAAACAGCTGATGATGATTTGTACCGACAATTGACCATCAAGAGCATAAGATCACTGAAAAGAAGCAAATATGTCATTTCAATCTCTCGTCCTTCCTTTTTCACCGTTACAAAATTTCAAACTCTTAATGACTCCAATCTAACAACATCTCACCCCCCCCCCCCACACACAAATAAATTTTATTGAAGATGTGAAACTCTTGCAGCAGTGGTAATTCCTACAGCACAGGGAGAAAAAAACTATTTTTCTGAACTACCTGAGAAATTGCCCCTGCCATTCCAGATTCTGCCAATGTCCTTGTTGCATTGTAGTCAGCTTGTCTTAATGTAGACAAGACCCCAGTGGTCAGGAAAGTTGGGGTCACATCTTCCACTGGGTGAACCAATGGTCCACCAAACACATAAACAACTCTGAAAAATACATAGAAATATAGTGATAGAAATACTGAGTAACAGACTGGGCATATAACCAGATTAATCCAAACAGGATAGAGAGTCCATTTTTTGCTGAATTAGTTGACAATGGCCACATGACTAAAGTAAATCAAATCATTTAAATTTCAAACTGGTCTTACCCTCAAGTGGACACAATGTTGGTGCTTGACAGCCTTATTTCTATGTTTACATATCGGATAAAGATTTTATTGATTTTATCCAGCCGCTGAATTAGCAACTATTTTCCAGATGTTCAGTCTAGATCTCAACTGCTCACAAATCCCATTGACTTTTGGGGTTGTCATGGACATACTGAGGACATTTGTTTAAATAGCTCTTTCAATCTCTGTTGGTCTAAACCTAGATCTATAGCCAAAGCAGCACTCCTTTCTAATTTTAATTGTGCACTATAGTGAAAGGGTAATGTCTTGCCAAATGTCCATGCTCATTCCCGTAAAATAAACCTACCTCTGACTTGAAATCTATCAGAACAACAGAGACCACTACAATATCTTTAGTCAAAATTTTTATTTGCTCTCTCCGTTTGTAAGTGACACAATTTTATCCATCCTTTCCCTCTTGAAATAATGAAAATAAGACTGGTAATGTAGAATCCATGTGTGGTTAATGCTAACAAGTTGGCTGCTAAGATCACTCACAGAGCTGGAACTTCTTAACATTAACATAATTCGATGAGGAATCACTTAACTGCCTGAGTATGACAAATTCTGCTCTGTGTTGGAAACTGGGAAAAAGACAAAGATGAAGGATTTCTTAAAGGCAGCCAACTCTTCACTCCTTTCCCTTAACTCGTCCTAAAGAGTCCTTTACAAATTCTCAGTTCATTACTACCTGATGCAAATCCAGTTTTTTGTTGTTGTTGACTTCAGTTGTCATAGCTGATCTTATTTGAAAATACCTAGACATCTAAAAATACTGATATTAGAAATCATTCTAGAACGATGTAAATTCCAACACAAGTGCGTTACCTGTTAATACTGTGACAAATTCTGGGGATGATTTTGGCAAGGGTGATGAGATCCTCCCAGATTGGATCCTCTTCACTAGATAATGCTGCCACATAGCTGTACGTTCGACAGTCACCCTGGGTAGAAGTCAATCACAAATACACAAATAAACTAATATCACACAATCTATCTACACATATATCTATAATCCTATTCTTTACATTCATCTTAAGACAAAAAAAAAAAAAAAAAGATATCTGTGTAAAGGTTTGGAATAACACCCACTTGGGTGTTGGTCATGCTAAAAAGACTTAAGGGAACTGAGATTCAACAAAATTAAGTGAATGTCATATTTAAATGCCACTGAAAATTGTCAATCAAGATGTGACAAAAGCCACACTATAAAGAAAAGCTGTGCTTTCAAAGATCAGTCTGATCTTATAATTCTTTTGCAGGTTTGTTTTCCTAGGCAGCAGAAGCTCCTGTAAATATGAATGTGCACTGTATAAAACATAAAGATGTAAAGCTTCCCATTAATTTACAATCATGCATGATGTACAAAAAAGGCCCATAAATTTATTACAAAATGTCACCATTTCTTACATGAAAAAAAAAAAAAAAAGATTTAAAGGTTGAATCTACTTATAGGCATCTTTTTTTTTTTTCTTTTCCCAGTTCTGTTCTGCAAACCTTACCTGGACCCCTACAGTTTTGATGGGGAGCAAGAGAGATGTGAGCGTCAATCTGGAGGTGATTCGCATCAGCTGATCCTGCTCTTCTGGAGATGAAGTTGACTTGATTTTGTTCAGCAGTGAATGTGGCTGTAGAAGATTGGTGGAGGAAGGATAAGGTTTCAACTTTAAAAACAGACATGTAGCAGGTCAAAAACAAACTCCAAAGCAATTTAAATGCAGTCCATCATATCTGAGCTGAATTTCAAAGAGGCACAAAACCACTTAACTCAGTATTAGTCGGAAATATCTACAGGGAAGTCCAATAAGTTCTGTCCCAGGTACCTACACACTCCCAATTTGCTCTACAACATGTTTTAGTCCTGCCATTTTTCTTTTTCTTCATTACAAAGACCCAGTTACTTCAACTATCTCCACACTCCTGCTCTGCTTTGCTCAATCTTATGTTTGACAACATTACACAAAACTTCATGGAAAACTGTAAAAGGGGTAGATGTGGTTCTGGGATGAGGAAAGGAGAGGTTAGGAGAATTAAACTTTACAAGAAACTTGCGGATATTTTTAAGGTGGGTGTGTGCCTAGATCACACTAGACCGCAAGGAACTTTCCATGTGAGTACCTTGTTCTACTCTATGATGCTGTGATGGGGAGGCTAACGTGAGACTGCATTATATGTGCCTTTGCATTTTCCATGCTGACAAACTGATGATCCACTAAAAAGTAACAATGTATCAGGAAAAAAAAAAAAAAAAAGGTATAAAGCAGGACATTAATTTCTCATGTCAGAAAATAACAGTAAGAATTACATTTGGAGCTTGGGTAAATTCTATTAATAATTTATCACACTGAATCAGTCAGCTCTAAATATTCAGTCAAGGTCAGCCCCAAATATTCAAATCATGTTGGACTACACTTCATTTTAATATATTTATAGATGGGAGTTTACAAGCTCATCAAAACAAAAGCAAGGCAACCTGTACTGGGAAAAAAATTAATCAAGCTAACCTATAATCATAATCAAGTGACATCGAACTGACATCGAACTGAATAGTCAGAGTTTACACACGGCAGAATCATCGTTGAATGAAAACATGATATTGTCAGTTCAGAGTTCACACTCTCTAGGTGCCTTAAAATTCAAGGACTTTTCAAGGAATGTTTATAAAGACTTCATGAAGTTGAATATCTTCAAACACGCATAGATGTTTACGTGTGTGTAATGAAAATATTTGCTGAACAGACATACGTAGGCTTATACATGAACAATAGATAGTACTACAGATCTAACGTTGAAAATCTGTGCTCTTATTGATGCTGAAACTCACTCTGCAAGATTCAAGTTGGGATGTAAAATTTCACTTAAAAGGCATTGTTTCTTATTTATTTTTATCATTATTTTCTTTCCTCAACTGTGCCAGTTGCGCTCTCAAATGGGCATTCTAACGTGAAATTACACCATGACAACTCATGTATCCTTGCTCGGTACTGTGCTCCTAGGTGGATTTTTTATTTGGGGACAGTTCTTAGGCAGGTAAATAATGCTGAAAAAATTCTTTTCGCAGGATGGGCTCTTAGGCAAAAATTATAAAAGTTCCCCTTAACTTTGTGTGCTTTTTGTACTCACAGTTTTAGATGATGTTGCGAAAGTAGAAATGATTCTAAGCATCACAGACGTTTCGGCAAAATCTTTGCACATGTATGGTTCATCTGCACAAATGACTCGGATGGCAAGTCCTGGGCCTAAAGTTTGGAATTGACAGGATTTACAAATGTCATACAATCCTTGTAAATTTGCTTTCAAGATTACTACATTCCAGCATACTTCAAAGCTAAAATTTGAAATTTCAAAACAAATGATCAAATATAATATTAATAATAATAACTGATAGCACTTATAAAGTGCTAATCCCCATACTGCACAGGCTCTAAGCACTTTACAACCTGTTACTACCCCGACAGACCCCCCCCAAAAAAAGACACTCATAAATGTTCTCAGCTTCCTGGGAAGTATACAAGGCAGCTGCCTGTTGGGCGCTAAAATCTTTATCAATCTAACAATATCATTCATTACTGTGCAAATATTATAAAACTACACTCTACACGACACTGTCAAGCCTTTCTTTGTATTCAGAAGTGATACAGTCATCCTGGCCAGAGGCTGAAAACGAAAAATTATCACTCAACATTGTAACAGCAAAACCGAGTCTATCTTCTTTTTACCAAATGAGCGTTTTCCATTTATGTTACCTTCAGGTAAAAGAATTGTTACCTGGGAAGGGATGTCTCTGAACGACTTCCTGTGGTAAGCCCAAGTCTTTGCCGATGGCTCTCACTTCGTCTTTGTGGAAGTCTTTCAATGGCTCAACTACTCGCCCCTAGAGGGGAAAAAGAAAAAAAAAAAAGATCTTTAAGCTGGAATTTCATCCATCTTTTTTGGAATGACAGTACAAATCTAGTTTCAGAATTTTTAATTAATATACTATAAAATAACATTTTACACAATAACATTTGATTTAGACCAAAAAAATCATTTCACATTATTCAAACCTCTTCCTGTCCTTTCTCTTTACTTCTACAACCACTGCCACTGGAGTTCAAGTACGCAATAAAGATAGTAAGTTTTGGTACCGTGACTTTTATGGCATTGTTTTTCTTCAAGCCCTTCAATAAACAGTCGGTCCTCGTGAGAAAGAAAAGAATGAAAGTGTAAAGATCTCTGCGAATTGAGAGCTATAATTTTCACTCTACAATTCTCATAATCATCTGAGGTATTTAAGATACAGAGCAAGAAGTTGGTTCATAAATAATCCTTTTACCAACATAACAAGCCTAATTGCAAATTTACCAACATAACAAGCCTAGTTGCAAATGTTACCTAATTCCTGTCATGGCCATTGACAAGAAGACATAAAGTATTGCTAGGTCTAATGTGCCATTGACTGAGATCTCAACTCACCTGCTGCCTCAGCTCTCTCACTAAGTCTGTGTCATTGTGATGGGTCTTGATAGCATCTGCCTTCCCACTGGCCAAGGCAGATGCACTCTCTATCAGATCTGGCCTGAGAGTGCCTGTTCCCAAAAATACATAAATAAATGTATAAAGACAATAATTTCAGAAATTTTAGGTCTTTTCATTCCGCCCACATACCACCACTCCTACCACAAACACACATACACACACAAAATAGAAAACCTGTTATGCAATGATGAAAATTCTAAACTACAGTGCTGCCCCCCCCCCTCTTTAAATCCATTAAGAATATCAATTTTAAAGATACATCATCCCACCCTCATAGGAAGTTATGGAAAGATTAAAGATAGTTTAATTTTGACAATAAAAAATGGGCAACTTTGTGACTCTACTGGTAAATGGTCTTAAATGGCTGAAGGAGTTTATGAACTGAAATATATGATTATATATATTAAAAAAGAAAGAGGCAAAGGTAATGGATGTTGCATCAGAACTACATGGCAAAACTATGCAAGAGAATCACTGAGCTTGCTAAATATTTAATTAACAGCTATTTCCCACTTCCTATTTCAAAATGAAGAATTTGCAAAACATAAAACATACACAAGGAAAAAAAAAAAAAAAGCAATCACAAGTAATTATCATTCCTTACCTTGTCCCAAATAAACATCTTCAGGTTTCAGATTAAGCTCATCAATCACTTCATTTGCAACCTGCAACAGAACAAGAATGGTTAAGTCTGACGTAAGAAGACAGTCTTCATACCAATCCATCATAAATATGTAAGATAACTCAACAAGTACTTTTCAATAAATAAAGGGCTTTATATCATAACCATTGACTTGTTTCTATCATTATAAAATTTGTCACAATTCTTAGACATTTTCATATCTTTTAACAAATTTCTAAATAAAATATAGCTGTACAAAGACTGATAGCAACTGTTTAGATCTTAACTCTCTTCTTTCCTAAAGACACATAAAAAAAAAAAAAAAATATCTCTAATTTCCACATGATTGTGATAACTGTAGTATAACAGTAGTAACCATACCTTCATAAAGGTGTCTCCAATTATCTTCCGCTTATCTTCTGGATTCGCAGTAGTGTTCAGAGTACTGGTTTTTCTCTTCCGAGAATTGGGATCACTGGTGTCAATTGGGACTGATGTGGTTGAATTGTAGAAAGTATGTGATGCACGAATCACTGGAAAGACAGAGAAAAAAAAGGTGTAAACACAAATAAACAGCAGCCAATAAAAATGTAAAATCATTTTTTTTTAAAGCTACCAAAAAAACAGGGGGCAGGGGAATTTCTTTAAAAGGACAATGTCAAAATGCTTTCACAAAAAATATTTCAGTCACCATATGGGCCTACTAGTGCACTGAAGAAGAAGGGAAAATAAAGTTTATTGCATAGTAAAAGATAAAATAATTTTGTGCTGGCTTGCACATGCAAAGATACAATCTTGGGAGCTGGCATATTGCGTAGTTGTTTGGATGCAACAAATTTCTTAAGCGCAGACAGGGAGTTGCATCAATAGGACCAAACAGACTCTTAAATGCTTAAATAATTGATATCTTTTTTTTTTTTTTTATATTCCATATTTGGTATATTTTATACTATTTCATGGGCATGCAGAAAAGCTGCATTTACACCTGAACTATCTCCACTGCAAGCAACCAGAGTGGCTGTTGACAGACAAAAGTCTGTCCTCCTACTATATTGGGAATGTTGATACCAACGACAGTGAAATAAACCAGAACTCTCTTGCTGTTATGCAGTCACTTAAGAATTTATTGATGTACCATCTGGGCTAATGAATATGCAATAGGACTCTGTCATAAACTTGTTCATATAACAATATATCTCTCTTCCACAGACAGGCAATAAAACATATCTTGACAAATATCTCTCTCCACTCAGATATTCTGAGCCAACAGTATGAACCAGCTGCAAAATAATTGTGGTGTATGAAGACCATCATGATGCTGAAAATAAGGAGATAAGAAAATAGACCCAATAACATTAACCCTAGAAGTGTTAAGGGGCCGATCTGCTCAAATGATTTGCTCATTTATATCTTGTACTTTGAATGACTCCCTACATAATTCAGTGGAGACAGTGTTAGAACCAGAGATTTCGTTGTGGCTAATGAAATAAGCCTGAATCAGGACTGCGCCTTCTGAATTCTAGATCTAGTTTGAAAGTGGTGAATGGGACGTGAAAAGGGGGGCGGAGCTCAGTCAGGCCTGGATCTTGCAATTTTTTCCTCATAACTTTCTTATTCTTTCAAATTCATAAATAATATTTTGGTTACATGTTGTTAAGTAAGTGTACATACTGCTTATTTAGTTGCCGTTCTACTGGATTACCCATTTGCTGAAATATTTAGATGTTAAGTTGGAATTTTTAACCTTTATTTTTGTTTCTTCAGATGTCGATGTTATCTTCTATGCTAGTTTTGAGCATATTTCTTTCCTTCTACCAGATATTTATCTACCAAGGACTACTATATCGTATAGTAGTCCTTGTTATCTACATAAACAAAATCCCCATTCAAATACCTGGATTTTGATATGCAACACGTGTACCTTATTGAAATGTATATGGGGAAATAAATATTTTTGTAAGTGAGGTGAGGAAAAAAAAAAAAAAAAAGGACTCAGAAAATGGCATGGTCTTACCATGGAAAAGGGTCCCGTAGGGAATGTGTTAATAATGTTCTCACAACCTATAACTAAGCACAAGTCATGTATTGCCATTTAGTAAAACAAAACGTGAAGAGCTTTCAAACTCTTTAACAAATACAACAAATGCTTACTACAGACATGCTGAGGATGGACATAAAATCACACAACTAAAAACGGGACCTTGCATTACTACAAATATAACAAATCAACCTTCGAGAACAACCCTCTGAGACCCAGAGCAGATTTAAATAATAGGACAACTTGACCCTAAAGCAATGTTGAATATCAGTCATCATGTGATGAAACTACTTCTATATTAACAGAATAACGAGCAGTGACAAGTCTATACTTTGTAGTCATCTATTCACAGAAACTATTCAAAATTTCATTTATGCAAAGTCAGTGAGCTAACCTTTATCCTTAACTCATTCCATGCCAATCGATGATACATCATCAATATGCCTTGCTGTGGCTGTGCCAATTGACAATACATCGTCGATATCAGTTTTCTTTTGTTTCACTGCCAAGGGTCTGCTTAGAAACTTTAGAGTATTTGTAAATAACGATAACTCTTCTTAAACTTCTGTTCATGAAGTCAGCGCATGTTTAGAGTTGTTGTGAGCGACTTTTCCTCTTATTTTTGTTATTCAAAGTTTATGTTGCCACCGTAAACAAACCAAGCCCACGTCTACAGAGAAAAAGTAATACAAATGCACGTAACTTTGTGACCAATTGGAATATTTGCTATCTGTGAAGTGCAGTTAGCACATAAATGGACAAAGCATGAAGTATTACATGAAAGAAATGGATAGCATTAATTAAAGCCCTGATCTGATTTGGTGAGTACAATTTTTAATGTTTGTAAATTATCTCCCCAAAAATTCATCTTCCTTTCACCTTATCTGAATGACACTTGCACTATTTTCTTGCTTTTATCATGACACAGTCTTGTTCTCTATCCCAATTACCATCATTTTGATATAAATCTGAATTGTATGAAAACTAAGCTGGTAAAGACCACCCCCCCCCCCCCCCCTCCTATCTGATTACACTCCCTGGAATAGTACATTTAGAAAATAATAGCCTGGCAAAAATGTGGAAAACATGCTGGCATGGCGGAATGAGTTAAATGTCTGTTACACTGAATTGTAAAGGGTTAAAGAGATGTAGCACTTTTAGAGTTCAACTTGAGTGTGTGCGTGTTTTTTTTCCCTGCTACATTCTCAGTTTCATCTTCTCTGCGTTATCAGCACTGCTACTATAGACATTTCTTAATTAGCTCTTCAGTGGTGAAAGATTGTTACATGTATTGTATCAAACTTCACTTTAGTTTTTTTCACATGCTCATGCTACAGGTATTTTCATGAATTTGACTTTTTTTTTTTTTCCAAACGCTCAGCCTCCACTGAATTTTGACTTTGGCCTTTCCTGCCTGATCTATACAAACAACTGTTTCCCCAACTTCTCTGATGCTCATAACAGACTGGGAGGACAACCAAGTGCATTTTTTCATCATAGCTTTCCCTACCTCAAACACTTTTCTGAGGCCCGAGTACATGTCTCAATCTAGGGTTCATTTTGCTCTAATATAGGTTTACTTCAAGGTCTGCATTTTAAAACAGCATCTACATTCAATTCATGTTTTCCGTACACAAAGGAAAATTCCACCATTCTATTCTGTACAGTACAGTCGTGTTTTTGCACAATTTTTTTTTTTAAAGATTCCCCACACTTCTCCCTCTCAAACAATAAACTCAGCTCTAGCCTGGGTAATAATGGGGCTAGATCATCCGAATTATGATTGGGTAAATTCACACTGTTCGGTGAAGATGCTTTAGAACTTCGGATCGAGTTGAAGCTAGTGAAAGTGAGTGTGGCACTGTGACTGTGATTTCTGATTCTAGATCTAGAGCTACTTGGGACATAGATCAAGTAATGATGGGAACAATCAAGGGACCATACTCCAGATGGAGGCCTAGTTCCCTTTATTACAATTTTCTTATTTCAAATTTATCGATCACATTTCGATTGTGTATTGTCAAGTGAATGTGCATTATTGTTATAATTCAAAAAAGATTACTTTTTGCTGAGATATTCAGATGGAAAGTTAAAAATTTCAGTATTTATTTATGTAATATTGTAATGTTTCTTCAGGTGATCATGTTTATCATTGCATGTATTTCTGTGTTGCACTGTATACATTGCGTATATTTCTTTGTTGTACTGTATACATAAGCAGAACTCCTATCCAAAATGCCCACAGTCTGAAATGTATGTTTGTACCTTACGATAAAAATACTTGGTGAAATCCTTGTCTATATAAGAGGTGGTGGAAGACAGTGGGCACTGAAAATGGCAATATGATTGTGGATAAGTGACTAGTAGAAAAAGAGTTCATGGGACATAACAGGACACAAAAATTCCTTATGTTTTCACAAAGCAGAGGCGTTGTCACAAAAAAGTGCAATAATCTGAGGATACAAGTCACATGCATGCATAATTTCCCTGCACGGTGGATGGACAAATAAGCTGCTTACATCTAACTTTCAATCCCAAGTTGTTGAGGGACTGCTCCACCTGATCACTCTCATTTTTCCTCATAAAACCATTGTCAATGTGAACAGCTATCACCTGGTCCTCATTCAAAGCTTTGTGTAACAAGGCTGCACAAACCGTTGAGTCCACACCTCCACTCAACAACATCTGCAATAGATGGTACAGGTGGGTAAGTTAACTGGCACACTATTCATTACATATAATCAAGGATGTCAAACTGTTTTCACAAAAAAAGTTGGAAAATTTCTTCTGACCCCCCGTTATGTAAGAGTAGGACACTAAAAATATAGGGTTTAACAATTATACATTTTCCCTGTTTTGAATGAAGTTTGCAAGTTTTCACAAGATCCTGGGATGGAACAATCAAATTATTCAACTAGTTGAAATTCCAAGAATTAAAAAGATCTCACGGGCAGTGCCGTCATCATAATCATCAAGTGTAATTCGATTAGATCTATCTCCTATATCTAGAATCTCTAGTCTAGATCTAGATCGTGAACAGCTGCCTTCTAACTCTTGTCTTTCTATGATCATGGACACATGTGTTGTTGTCAGAACTCTGATGTGCTGATTTTCTATCAATAACTCGCACGCGACCACTTGATTACATGTTAAGTGTGAGAAAATAAGTGCTATGACCTCTGATCTCGATCTTCAAACAGCCGCCGAACAACAGTCCGGCTATCGCCCGGGGTATGAGGATAATTCTTCAGTATTTCCGGTTTCACTGTCATCGTGCACAATCTGTATCGCAAATTATTAAATATTATGAAACCGCGATTGTCTCGTGGATTCAGCAAAAGTGGGCAGCTGATCGGCAAAAAGTAGGAAAATTGGGGACGACCAAAAAGTCGGAATTCCGACTAAGTCGGAAGTGTGACATCCCTGATATAATTATAACGTCGAAAATTTCACCATTAAATTACTCTTCTCTTAAAATTCATAAATTCCATTATCAGTGACAAAATCAGTCTCAACACACCTGATTAAAGAGAAATTAAATTCCTATTATCTTAGGAAATGACTTTCATGTCCAAGTGCACAACACCGTAATTATAATATGATGGTATAGTATAATACAATTATAATATGATATAATACAGCCAAAGATCTGTGCAAGGGAAGAAAGCTACATCCAGAAAATGTTCAGAGATTTTGTGATGGATATGAAATTCAACAATATTTTTATAATTTCTAATGTTACCCTGAGATAGAAATGATTTACTTGCAAGTTTTAATGACAAGCTTGCTTCTAATACTGCTATACCTGCCTGATCTCCCCAAGACTTTCAACAGGTTAAAACATTAAGGGGGGGGGGGGGGGGGGGGGGGAGTCCCAAA
>JBCAUA010103669.1:0-10188 GCA_038406235.1 Peronia verruculata
CTAGAAAAGCGAGAGACCGACAACAATGGAGGGATCTGGCGGAGGGCTACTTCCAGCAGTGGAGGGACATGGCCTAGGAGAAGAAGAAGAAGAAGTGATTCAACGGTCCCCTGGCTTCCTGTGGATAGGGAATCCCGACGTCTAGCCTTCTGGGATTTGGTCGAATATATTTGGTTCCGTGTGTACGATACTCACGTTAAATAATTCTTGGCAGCTCAAAATCGATGGAAGAGCAGGTTGAGTGCCGCTGTCCGGGCAAAATTTCCAAATTCCAAATTTCTATCCACAAAATTTCTCAGCAAAAATTGGCAACTTCTAAAAAGCGGAGATAATCCTACGGAGATACCCCACGGCATGTGCATTGTAAGCCCATTTCCGCACGAATGACAGCCCCTCACTTACGGTTCGCGAGAGTGAAAATCAGCGAAAATCATCTATTTATTCTTGTTCTTGATGGAGTACCTCGTCACATCTTTGATTGGTTGTCGTGTTTGTAGAAACTGCTGAAACGCATGAACTTTGGCACTTTGAAGGGTAGGAATCATCTACTTCTCCCCTCTTGATCAGGACTACATCTACTTGTACCTCTAAAACCATTTACGGTAGACAGAATTTATTCTGGATTATACGCCAGGTAAATAAACATCATCTTCGATTTTGTTGCACCACAAACAAACGAGTGTTCCTCCTGACATTTTACATTCAATTTTTACATTTAAGAAATGTAAATTTTTTGTAGATGGCCTACAATTGATTTTTTTTTTTTCAAATGGGGTACATTTATCCATTAGGAAATTTGAGAATCAGGCGCATAGCCTAACATGACCTCAAATCTTTAAAGTGAAAACGATAGCTCATCTATCATAAGTATCACCCACATTATTGAATGTACACGGTGTTGTCTATTGTCACAGTCACAAGTAAAATCTAAGCACAGAGATAGGACTTCCCTGCAAAAAGAAACGTGCAGAGATAATTCGCTAACCGTGTTTATCAGTGATACAATGTCAATGCCTGTGTTAATAACATAACATATAACTGACTTTCATTTTGCCAAGATGTATGTCTTTATGATGTCTTTTTTACTCTTAGTATGAGTTTTGACGATAGATTTTTTTTTTGTAATTTGGAGGATACAGACTTGAGATCTACAAAAACGTTTGTCTTGACAATGTTAAGCTCTCAACTCAAAACTGATGCTAAATAGGCATCCTACTCATTTCATAGTAACAAGGCCAAATTTATTATACCTCACAATGAAACCAAAGTATGGACACTAAATGAAATATTTTATAAGTTAAGCACAAGAAAAATTTATAAAGTGTTTAACTCATCTTCTTTCTTTTTCATTCATAACTACACGTATTCCTGTCATTCTATTGCTTACTATTGGCCCATTTCATTATATAGTTCTGCCTGTGTTTCAAAGTATTATGACGGTTTTGTTGTTGAGTAAAAGATTATACAAAGAATGTTTGTGTATTTTGCTCTTCGGTGTCACTGAGAGCTGGTTTTCTAAACTAAATATCCATGGACTGTTCAGATTTACAAAAGTAACACTTTTTGTCCACTGATATGCACAGATATGCGGGACAACACTGCGTCATGCCTCAGAGCACAGCAGAATAATATGATAGACCTAACTTGAATTAAAATGAATCAGTGAATCACAAGAACCACTTGCGTAAGTTGATGAAATTGTTGACTTCCCGACAATTCACATCAGCTGTGACGAGAGTCGCGAAGACCTCGTTCACACCTCTTGTACCGGGCTATTTCGCTTCGCTGTTCAGTGTCAACACCTATTATGTTGCTAATTTAGAATCCGCCATGGTCATTCTTCAGAACTGTGTTTGAACCATATAGTTCGGGCCAGTTGTTTCTGAGATATTTCAAAATAAGGTAAGTTAGACCGTCCACAGACATTTTATTTACGAGGGATGTCAGGAAAGTAATATAAAAATAGCCACAACTATGAGACTAATCAATATTTTTAAAAACTGTAAAGATGAGCAACAGGAAATTGTGAGCCCTTTCTTGTGGCCAGGATCAGCATCATTGTATTCTGTCACTATGCCAAATTAAACGACGGCCCCTTCTGCAGAATGTTCAACGCAGAGGTGAGTGGGGGGGGGGGGGGTATTGTCTTCTTTTTGTATGCAAAAGGAAAAACAAAAAAATCCAGAGAAATCCACAATGAAATTGTTACCAATGGTAAGAATCAATGAGCAAAAATCAGATAGTATATAGTTGGTGTATTTTGTTCAAGGCAAAACGTAACACTCAAGAAGACGAACTTCGCTTTGGGTGCCCACCAAGACACGCACAAAAAAAAAGTTGCTCGAGTCGATGAAGATTTTCGAGAAAAGAGAAGGTTGAGCTACATGTACTTAGTTTCTACGTGTCCCCATCCCACGAGCAATGATACGATATATTTAACGGATCCGCTACGTCATCAGCGTATTAAAACTCGTCAGCCCATTTGCTGGGCATTGGGGGCGTTGCTAACACTAACCGGGCGGCAGGAATATTAAAGTGAATACGCTGATGTTGATATTTTCGGGTCATTACCTGGGTCAAATGTGTATAAAGTTGTTTGATACTGACAGAATAGATATACGATAATAATGAAAAAAAATGCTTACATAAAAGGTTTGATCAGATAAGGACTGTAAATGTAAGACTATTCAGGTTCAAGTAGGCCTATTTATCAAAAATATTACCTGATGATTATTACAGCTGACTTATTTGGCAGTTACATGATTCATGTCCCCCCCCCCCCCGCCAATTCCCGCTTTCACTTTCACACTTTTATCCCGTTCTTGTTCTGACGTATGCACCGACCCCTCGTCCCCTCCTCCACCCCACCACCCCTTTTTCTCTTCCTCCTATATTTGTTTTTATTATTATTATTATTATTTTATTCTCTTTCAGTGCAATAGAAAATGAAGCCTGCAAAGGATGTCCAAGATCTCTTGACTGAAGTCCCCTCTCATAATCATAAATGCCCTGATGCTGTTTTATCTCTCCCCCCCCCCCTTTCTGAATAGAAATGCATTGTGCTATCATTTATTGTCTATAAAAAGAGGCCTATATGTTTCATACAATATTAATTACAGAATCATGCATATTTCTTGGTTAAACGATTCATAATTATTATTAGTCACATAAGAAGGGCTCATATTTGGGATTATACAGTGCTTCAACACTAGATAGGGGAAAAAGTGAGATACGTGATAACTAAATGAAATTTATAATTATATCAGACTCCTTTTATGAAGTGAATGTGCTTTCTGCAAGTAAATAAGCAGGAATCAAACGTAGCAACGTTTCAAAAACAACAGTCGGGGCTCCTGAAGCAATATTATGGGTGAGGAAAATAAAAATGTTTTAATTTACATTTGGAATTTTTGTGTCCTCCTTGTTTTTCTATTTTTTAGAATTTTTGAACGCAAAATGACGAGCATTTTGATGTATAATTCGTTAAAAAAAATTGACCCATTCCTTCAAAAGTTATGATTTATTTGGGAAAGCGATCACACAGTTCCGGTAGTAAAAATGCCGAATAAATGAGGCACAAATTTCTCTATAACCTTTGAACAAAGTGAGATATCTGAAAATAAATCAAAACCAAAGAATAATCTATAGAGTGCTCGCCTTATTTGGAACTCATTTTCAATAAGATAGCGTGTTGTTTTGTTCACTATATTTTGTCTCATGAAATATGAAAGGAAAATGATTAAAGTTTAAAATAGTACCAAATTAATCTCTGTATGTCTTCAGAAATTCGAATTATTAATATTGCAGTTCAAGGTCTGAAAGTCTTTCGATTGAGCTCCATATGTTTCCTGACTTGTTTCCCTTGAACTGATAGTCTTCAACAAACTGAGAGTTTGTCTTTCTGAAAATAAATATTTAATGACACCAGATCACATTAATTCAAATTGCATTCGATAAAGCACACTTAAACTTTAAAATGTTATCGAATACTTCTTTCTATGTCTTCAGGAACTCGAGTCATTTGCAGCTGAAAGTTTGAAAACCTCGCTATTGCACTCTATATACTTCAGCCCTTGTTTCCCTCGAACTGACAGTCTTCAGTTGTTGTTTGTTTTCCTGAAAATATCTTTCATGACACCAGCCCTCAATCACTCGAATTGCATTCGGCAGATAACAGTTTAGTCTTTATAATGGTACCGGATTCATTTTTCTTTTGTGTGTTTAGAAACCCGAATTGTTTTCAGTTGATTATAGATTTTAGATCTATTGATAAGATCTAAAACTTGATGAAACCATTTCGAATGGAGAGACAGATAAGGGACAGAAAGAAGCTGTCAAAATCTAGCTGTGTTTTGTCAAGATTTCAGTCTGTATTATAAAGGTGAAACTTAAAACACCTAAGTCACGAGCTGAGCTTAGATATAGATCTATTGTTTTTGACGTGTGCTTGGTCCGTTCTTTAGCATTATTGTGCTAACTGCTAGTTTGTCAGTGGAAGCATCTCTCTGATTCTCAGGAGGAAATCTTTTTACATTGTAAATTCTGCAGGTACTGAGTTTAAACTCAGCTTTTCTTTGTTTAATTTGAGTCTAACTTTGCCGTAGGAAAGTGCTGCATTTCTATATCTTTATCTTCATTATTTCACTTTATATATTTTGTTAAAATTATTACAAGAAATTTGTGGCAAGTGAACTTCTGTGCAAAGTACTCTCCGATACTAGTTTCGTTACGGTTATTGTCAATCAACAAATTGATCTGTGACTGGCAAAAATAATTTTCATTATTAGTTGTGAAACCGTAGTCATACGGTAATGCTTAAACAGATTGAAATAATAGTGAAACAAATCAAATCTTGGATATTTCACGAATCATTCAGCAAATACTCTTGTAGTTGAAATTGTTTTATCTCAACAAACCGTAATTAAATTTTACATTTAAAACAGCTTATATCATCTTAGTCTGTGAGACGGATGGTCCACAAGGGATTATTTTATTATTTTTTTGCGCTTGCAATTGTTTTTTGTGTGTGTGTGTGTGTGTAAATTTGAGGGATTTTTGCATGCAATTTCAGGTGTTTCAAATGCAATTTTTGTAATTTTAGAATGCAATTTTCCGGGGGACCAGAAGGTGTGGCAGACTTCGTAATGCAACTGACAGTCTTGTGTGTGTGTGTGTGTGTGTGTGTGTTTGTTTTGTTGTTTGTTTCGCTTTGTTTTTCCTTTTTTTTTTTTGAAAATTAATATTTCATGACCCCACCTGGCAACAATTTCAAGTGCATTCAATAGAGGACAGATTAAAATTCAAAATGGTACCAAATTCACTTTTCTATGTCTTTAGAGACTCGAATTATTTTCAGTTGAAGTGAGAAACACTTGCTGTAGCACTCTATGTTCTTTCAAGGCCTTTTTCCCTCTGACAATCTTCTGTTTGTTTTTCTTAAAATAAATATTTCTTGACACCAGCCCGCAAAAACTCATATTGCATTCAATAGAGGACAGTTCAAACTTTAAAATGTTACCATATTCATCTTTTTATGTCTTCAGAAACCCGAGCTATTTTCAGTTGAAAGGAACTTGCTGTTGCACTTTATGTTATTTCAGCTCTTGTTTCTCTTGAAACGACAGGTTTTAGGTTATTGTTCTGAAAATAAATATTTAGTGACTACACCTGGCAATCAACCGATCAACCAACCAACCAACAAACAAACACATAATCACCCACCCAACCAATTAATCAACCACTAACCAACCATGCAACCAACCAAAAGAAAAAAAAATATTAATATAATTTCAATTAACAACTTACCAAACAACCAACCCAACTAGCAATTTTTCAAACTTCAGGGACCTGATCTTCTGACTTATTGCGTTGGAAAGCCTGGCGTCTAGCCTTCTCGGACAAGGGCAAACATATTTCGAATGCCCTGTATTTATATTATACACGTGAAAGAACTATTGCTTAAAAATCGGGTGAAGAGTGAGCGAAGACGACGTCGGCTGGGAAAATTTTGAAATCCTAAATTTCCACCCACAAAAAAATCTCATAAATGTGAGCTGCAGTATGCTACTTTTTTTTAAAGGATTGAAAAGCTGCTTATAAATTATATTCGGTCATTTGTCATAAAATCATTTGGCACATTAGGCAGTACAATAACGTGACTCAAAACGATGGAAACGTTACTTCTAGTGAGAATTTTTTTCATGACGTTTTCTCTTCTTTCTGCAGGATATTTGACAAGAAGACACAAAGGCTGTTTGAACTGTACAGCCAATCCTAAATCGTCGGCTACGTCAGACAGAACTTGGACAAAGCTAACTAGTTTTCACTAGTTACACGGAAAGTAAGCCTAATTTGAAACTCCTGAACATTTCTATGCAAAATGCTAGATGAATTGCTCACCAAAGAAAACCATCAGACTCGACAAAACTGTTTGCCGAGGTTTTTATATAACTATATTCTATAGTTTTGTGCCTTAAACAACTGGTTTAAAAGCATGAAATACATCCTCTTGTCATAATATTATCTGATTACAAAACATGCGATTGTGCAAATGACATTATTTCAGTCAACAACAAACCTTAAAGTGTTTTCCTTCATAACTTTGTATCCGATATTTGCAGGATGTGATATGGACAAAATATGTACCTAATGTGTCAACTATAAGCTACCTTATTGACAATGTCAACTGACATCCAGGCCACCAACAAAGTATTAGTTGGTGTCGCAAAAAAAAAAAAAAGCGAATGTAAATAACATAACCAAGACATGTTTATTATTCACATTCACAAACAGGATAACTGAAAAGCGAGGCTCATCTCATCTTGCGTTTCTGATATCTCATCATTTTTTGTACATAGATAAGAATGTATATTGGTGATTGTATTTGTTTTTTGGATGCTAACTTCTGTTTCCTTCTTTTTTTTTCAGTTTGACCAGCCATTTGGTGTCAGTGATCGTCGCGAGAGTTAAAATGGCAGAGACAAATGTCCAAAGATTCCAGGGTGTCAATTACAATACCCATGGCTACTACCAAGATGTTGCCAAGTTTCTGAAAGTCCTAGAAGGTTTAACTATGCGTGAGGATGACGTCATTTGTGTTGGTTTTCCTCGCACGGGCAACCATTGGGCCCTTGAAGTGATATCAATGGTCTTGAGACAGGAGGCGGTATTTGGCGATTCCTGTTTGAACACATCAATGTTGGAAATCCTGGGAGATGATGTCCCGGAGAAAATATGGAACATGAAATCCCCCAGATATTTTGCCACGCATTTCAGATTAAATTATCTGCCCAAGGAAATCGTTGCTAAACGTGTAAAGGTTATCTATTTGTTGAGGAATCCCAAAGATGCCATAATCTCATACTACCAATTATGTTCAGCATACCAGGACCCCCGGTTCAACTATACAGGTACCTGGGATGAATACTTTAATCTTCAGTTAAAAGGGGAGTTCAGATGGGGCTCTTGGTTTGACCATGTACTGGATGTTGAGAGGTTTATGGAAGAACACCCAGATCATCCGATACACGTCCATTGTTATGAGCAAATGAAACTCAATCCTGTGAACGGCGTCAAAGCTCTGTGTACTTTTCTCGGTAAAAATGATGATGTGGCAGAGAAAATTGCAGAGGCTACCAAGATTAAGAAGATGAAAGAACCGCTAATGTCCAAAAAATTACAGGAGGAATTGGAAGGATTCAATTTACCATTTCAAGCTGTGATAAATAAAGGGGATATAGGTGGTTGGAGAGAGTATTTTACACCAGCCCAGAGCCAGCTCTTTGATCAAGTGTTCAAGGAGAAGATGGCTGGTAGTAAGCTCGCTGCTTTGATCAGTCAGTACATGTAGCATAGACAGAAATGATATTGTTACCCACTATTGGATTTAAGCTGATAATGATGATGACGATTAGCGTCAATTTGACTTGAAAATTTGGCATTTACTTTTAACATCAAGATTAGGCTGCTTATAATATATGCTATTTACTTTTTTAGTATCGTTTGATTAGTTGCCGGTTGGACAGTCTCTTTCTATTTTATAGAAGGATAATAATCATTATTATTATTATTGTTATTACCTTTATATAACTGTATTACAAATCGTGTGGGTTGTATTGTACAGAAAACCCATGACGTGCAGAAACATTATAATAAATTGAACTCTATAGCAGTATATGATGTTTAGTTTAAATGAATTGTTTTATGCTTAGAAGCGTTTTCCTGTAAATTTGTGTTGTATATTAAATTAGATTGTATTAGACTGAAACTGAGCTTGTAGTATTTATTTCAATGTTTTACTCTTGGCGATACATTGGTCAGGCTCTTCACTTCACTTCACTTCACTTTCATCAGGAATCCCCCTGGGACATAGGCCAGCGACAAGAGCTCTCCAGGCATCCCGATCCTGGGCCAGGCTCTAATACTACCTCATTCTTTCTTACTGTCTCCTCTCACTTCATGAAGGCCTATTCTTATTTTGTTTTATTTTGTTTTGTTAAGTGTTTAATGGGAGATCGTTGTGCTCAATCCTGTTACTTAATTCCCTTTACCAGACAAAAGAGGGATTGAACAAGTAATGTGAAGAGAATAAAATCACTTTTGCGCCCTTTGCTTTAAACATATAGCATGAAATAGTGCAGGCAAAATTATGATGTAAAGAATATATTTTCTTCTTATTGTTGTAATTTTATCAAATTTTTTTGTGATCAGTCTTTCGAATGACAAAGGAGAAAAAGTAAAAAGATGTTTTCCTCTTTACACTACTTGCTGAACACCTCGTTTATCGGGCAAAGGGAAGTAATAGAACTGATCAAAATCATCTCCCTTTACATGACTCTCTCTTTTTGGAGGGGTAGACAATATGCGAAAGGATCTCTCATTACTGAGTTGGGAATTATGTAAAGCACTGCATTGTATAACACTATATAAAGGTTACCTCAGGTACATTGATGATAATCATTTGAAGTTCATTAAGAAAATAAAGAAAATTTCAATTACGCAGCAGCAGTATTGTTTGGGCCTTTCTACCTTTATTGAGGTTATCTCGGCGTTTATTATTGGATCATGTCAGGCCGTGTCAAAGTTGGTAGTCTCTCTGTGTTGTGTCTGGTGTTGTCCATATCCGCTGGGTTCTCTGCTTTTCTGTTGGCCGCTCTTTCTCCTGTGGCTGGCAAAGCCCAAGCGTCTACTACTTACAGGTACCAAATAAAATTGGCAAACGGTAAAAACAATGCTCAAGGCCTTTAATTCTTACTCCAAACTAGTCCGCCTTTCCCAGGTCTAGAGCATGGTACTAAAAAATAATAAAATAAATAAGTTCTAATAATTATAAGGCATGTGCCCTTTGGGGAAGTCGACTAGAGACGAAGTGGCATTCTGCCTCTACGTCGGATTCTTTATGGCACAGGCACACACACATTCATATCTTCATATATTCGGCGCATTATCAGGTCTTACTCTGCCTGATCATGACTGTTCATGTACGCAAGTGCGGGCTCAGGTGGAAAGAAAATAAAGGACAATTGTTACTATGCGGGCAGGTTGCCACACAGGACTTTCCCCTAGAGGGCGTGGCTGAGGACTTACGTATGGCTCCTGCCTCTCCTACCCGCATAAACATATAACAGATTTGGTCCGAGGGTCACAGTCAGTGACGGCCGTCGGGTTACATGAGGAAGGGAAGGCGTTCCCCCACCATGGTCCCATACGGCTCGGCTTTGCTGATGTTCCTCTAGGGCTCAAAGTGGAAAAAGACATCATTCGTAAACAAAAACCTTCTGGCCGGCTACTGCTCACGCCGATTCTTCTCACGCCGCATCGCATTCATACCATAAAAAATAAATTATATGGGAGGGGACTAGTCTGACCCTCCCCCCCTACTTGGGCGATGTGAGGCTAGCTCAACCTCTGAGTCCCCCATATCCTTCGGAGGGCCAAGACTACGCCTCTAGTCTGGTTCCGGAGGACTTCTTAAAATGCAACTTCAATGTAAAGATAAAAGGAATCAGTCAAATCATGTTCACCTGTCACCTGTCCCTTGACAACAAGCATCGTTGGGGCACCCGTGAAGACCTTGCCACCACCCTTCTCCATTTGTCTCTGTCCTCCGCCCCTCTCTGGGACTCTGCCAGGCCCATTCCGGTCCACTCCTGGATGTCATCCTCCCATCTTTTTCTCTGCCTTCCCCTT
>JBCAUA010103690.1:0-10187 GCA_038406235.1 Peronia verruculata
GTAACTATACGCTATAAAGATCAGGAATTGCTGCATCTAATTATAGCACACACACAGGGAAGAAGGCTGTACTTAACAGCATAGATAAATCTTTAACTAACGGTAATCTAACAACTTATCATAGTAGTGAAGATAATCTGTGGTCATATGGGTTGCGTAACTTTTCAATTCGCCTAAGAACCCGTCTGCGTAAAAACCTGCTTTTTTTGTCTCCCGACGACCGGGTTCTTAGGCGGACACCACTGTATTCATTTCACATGTACTAACTGTCAGTGAGTTTATATGTACATCTACTGATATGTGACATATAATGACAGCTGCTGTAGATAAAAACTGAGCCACTCAGCTATGGGGTATTCAATTCTTGCTTCAGATTTTCAGGATGTGCCAAGACAAAAGTGCAATCTTTATAATTTTGGCTTTGCTCTCAACAGTCACGAGGCCATGAATGATGCTGTTTCCTTGATGGCAGCACTGACAGATGCCAATCACAAAATTCTTATTCCAGGCATCTATGACTCAGTGGAGGAATTGACAGAAAAAGAGAAGCAAACATACGTGCCCATCGATTTTGATCATGTAAGTGTCCTCACTGCCTTGTCCACAGTTGAGAACTGCATTTCTTAATTACATTCCTCATGTAGACAGCAGGTTATGATGTCAGTGTCTCCAGTGTGCTGTTGACCTATGATTTATGTCAAATAGATAACATAGCAAAGAAGAAACTCAGGATTCTTTGAATATAAAAGTTGAATTTTTGCCAAGATGGCCATTTGTTCATCTTTGTCCAGGGGGGGGGGGGGGGGGAGACCCTTCCTAATAGAACAGTGAGAAATTACATGCCCAAAAATGAAATCCCCCTAAACGGAAGAGAAGAACAGAAATCAGAGGCCACAACATCCGCTCGAGTCTTCTCAAGTGGTCCGAAACTACAATCAAGAGAAACTATCTGATAATGCAAGAGAATATCAAATACATGCAGTCTCTTTGTTCAAGCCATGTTGAATAATCACACAGACTCCCCTGACCACTTGACCCACTCAACAAGTCTCTCATTGACCAGCGATCAAGCTGTTGAGAGTACAAGTGAGCTGTAATTGCTAAGAATGAAAGCTAAAATCGCCTATCTATCTATTAGTTTGTATATCAGATAGCTTTCTTGTGCTCTCACTCTGTGCAATCATTAGATAAAATATTAGATCACTTGTATAGATGTCTTTGTAGTCACTGCTGCCCTGTCAACATCAGCCGGTCTGATCTAATAAACAAAATCTAAGTCCACATGGTCATAGGGATGATAGCTTGCAGTTTACTTTGAGATTCTATAACGTAAATGTAAATACACCCCTCTGTGAAGTGGTTTGGTCCAAGCAGTTACATCACGTTACTAGCAAATCTGTAATGGGAATGGTCTGTGGGATGAGGGGTGATAAAATTGGCATCCATATGAAATTGACATGCCTTTGTAAATACAATCCCTTCTCGTACCATTGGCTCATTGCAAATGTTATTACATGTGATGAAAGGATGGAGTTAGGGGAGGGATTAGAGAAAGACATTGATCAGCAAGGTGGTCAATCTTGGCCTGCATCACTCCAAAGCTAAGGCAGAGTCTCTGTAGTCAGGACAAACACCCTGAGGCTAAGTACTAGTGCTGAGATCCAAATTGACAAGCCCGGTAAGGTGCGTCGCAGGGCTTTGTAGCCCTTAGGTTGGGTCGCAGTTCTAGAGTTAAGGGAGAAATGAAAATAAATACCTCATCCTAATTAAACTAGCAACATCATTTTATTGGCACTTTGTGAATTTGAAGTAGTTTGACACATATAATTACTTTACATGCTCTTTATTGGCTTAGTGTGAACTTCTACATGATATATGTATTTTCATATCAGGATGACTACCGCAAGGATATTGGAGCTACAAGGTTGCTACAAGACAAAAAAGAAGAAGTACTCATGGCCAGATGGAGATATCCCTCTCTTTCATTGCATGGTTAGTAGTGATGTTCTTTGGTACTTGTGATGTCCCAGTCAGTGGGACTGATATTCAAACATTCTGTGAGTTTGTGGTTGACTTGTTCTGATGGATATATATATACATATGTGTGTATATATATATGTACTTTCTTCCATGTTGGACTTCAAAGACAAGTTCAAATTTAACCATGATTCGGTGAAAACAGAAAATGGTTCAGACAATAAAAAAAAAAAAGGCATGTATACTTATTTCCCCTTTTGAATTGAAGGATAATTTAGTAAATTCACATTACCATACAGTCTATTTACCCAGTACTCCTTACTACAGAGAGTGGTTGGGCAAACTACTAGAACAGTACACAATCTTACACATAATTATGGGCTTTGCAACGAAGCTTGTATATGTCTTGCACCCAGGGCAAATGAGTGGCAAGTCACGCCGGATGACTTCAAGTCACAGCTGGTTTTTTTTACCATTTTTCACTATTACTATGATACCAAAATATTTCTTCTTCTTTTTTTTTTTTTTTTTCAGATTAAAAAAAGGTTAAACTGACATTTTGTGAAAAAAAATTTTAGTATCTTAGTTGGAAAGTAGTTAAAAACGACCAAAAACAGCCGTTTATCTTTGTTGCCTGATGCAACTTCTGTCTCATTTGCCCTACATGCATTTCAGGGATTTACAAAGAAGAAGCAAATTTATGTGCTTTATACATTTGGGGGATTTACAAAGAAACTTATATTTTATCAACAAATAGTTTTCTTTATCCACCTGTAGCAAGGTACCCACCACCAGATTTTCTTCAAGATTTTCTGCATGTTTTAAGTTTGTACTGTAGTCAAGTTGATAATTTCATGTTTTTACCATTTTGTGTTAAGGAAATCTGTGAATTAGATGGTAAAGAAATAAAATGTGAGGATAAGAGCTTCATTTGAATTTGATTTATACGCACTGTGCTCAGCTCACTAATACTTTATTATATAACACTTTAGCACGCTTCTGTTTGTCTTAAAATGACGTAACTGCTTGATTCATTTGCTTTGAGCTTACAATTTGTGCGCTTGTGTGTTGCTCAGGTTTTGAGGGAGCTTTCAGTGCTGCAGGTGCTAAGACAGTCATTCCACGCAAAGTGATTGGCAAGTTCTCCATTCGTTTGGTGCCTCACATGAAGCCAGATGAAGTAGAGCGGCAAGTGAAAGCTTACATTGAAGATCTTCACAAAAAGCGAGGCAGCCCTAACAAGATCAAGTAAGACTGTGGCTGGATATCTTGGATGTTGATTTATCATCAGTATTTATCATTGGTCATCTGTCTGAAACAGCAAATTCTTCTGACGACTAGGATTTTCTGACAGAGATAGAGCTAAAGTGATAAGCTGTATGGAGATTCTAACTTGAGCTTGGAACATTGCTTTATACTGTTGTCATGTCTATTTTAAATCTTCTGAAAAAAAAAAAAAAGAGAGACAATGCGAAAGATGTGACATTGCTATATATATTTAATTGGAATTTGAGTGAAGATATATTACTTTAATATTACATTCTCATATTTTAGATATTACATTCTCATATTTCAGATATTACATTTACATATTTCAGTTCAAGTTATTCTTCTATTAAGAATTACAGAAATCCTGTTTTATCATGTTTTTTCACCTTTTGGTTTTTGTGCTGAGTTCAGAATCAGTATGGGTCATGGAGGAAAGCCCTGGGTGAGCGATATCAATGATCCCAACTATGTGGCAGCCAGGAAAGCCATCAAAACAGGTACAGAGTTGAGCATTGCCTACTGGACGTTCTGAATATTCATTAGATGAGAGACTTTGCTACATATCAGCTTACCCCGGACTGTAAACAGTATCGTTAAATACCATGTATTTTTAATTAATATTCACTTCAAGTTACTCTTTGTATTTTCTTGCCCTCTTACTTATTGATTTTGCAAGAATTAGCTAAACAATAGTGACACAATGTATATGAGACGCGACACGATGAAATCAGGTGCTCGTCAAATTTTGAGCATACGGAGTTAATGGTATCATTGTGAAGATTATTCATTTCCCTTTCAGTGTGTGAAAAAAGTATTGGTCTACCTTAGTAGAAGTTGAGATATTGGTAATTAAAGACGATGGGGGTGACCGGTTGCTGCAGATGAATTTAGTGAGAAAATGGCCGATCACTTTTGTAAATCCTTCTTTAGCTTTGTTAGGCCATGCCACTGAATTACAATTTTTGGGCCTTTACTTACTCAATTTCAGTCAGTTGAACGCTGAAATGCATTTTTAGATTGATATAGAAGGGTTTGGGGAGGAAAAACAAAATACATTAAAAATTCATTCACTGTTTAAAAACACTTGATTTCTCCAGTCGGCTCAGTTTGACGAGCGTCTGATTTCATCGTGTCGTGTCTCAGATTTGTTGTTTACAGTGCAGTGTATTCTATACTGTTATCAAAGAAGTTGAGTGTCTCCCATCACTTGACAACTGATATTATTTAAAGAGGCCTCCATTCACCACCATGATTGTGAGCACTGGGAGATTCAGACCTAGTTCATTAATCTTTTCCTGAAAGATGTTCTGATTTTATAACAGATCTTGACAGTGAGCTTTAGTAACCAATGAAGATGTAAACAAATCTCATTTCAGAGTGAAAGCTCCAAAATTATAACAGTCTTTCATGCCACCCGTGATTCTCTTCCAGATTTAAAAAATTTATTTTTTCAGTTCTTG
This sequence comes from Peronia verruculata, assembly GCA_038406235.1. Classification (NCBI taxonomy): domain Eukaryota; kingdom Metazoa; phylum Mollusca; class Gastropoda; order Systellommatophora; family Onchidiidae; genus Peronia; species Peronia verruculata. Next base: position 4,707 of record JBCAUA010103690.1, read on the forward strand.
GAAGTGAATTCACCAAATGTTATTAGTAGTGATTTTACTTGTCAGTTAAGAAGTATTGACTGTTACATTGCAAAAGATATTAAATCAACTCATTGTGTGGTTATATGATTTATTAGTTTCTTTCATCCTATCATTGTTTCAGTTATTACATTTGAATGTTATCTAAGGGAAAAGGACAAAAATGAGGCAAACTTAATATAGCATCAGATCAGCTGTTCCTAATAGTTTATTAAAAATTATTAAAATTCATGCATGCCATGTATGGACTATTTTTCAATCATGTGGATAAACCATAAAGGTATGTGCAATATCTTGTAGCTACAAAATTGCTTCAGGAAAAGGAATTGGAACAAAAAAAAAAATAATAACAAGCAAGCCCTATACTGTTGGCTATTAGGACCTTTCATTTTCACTTTCCTGTCATGCTGCCAGGTGTTCAGGGGGATGAAATTGTCTTTCCTGTGTGAGTTGTTGAGATCATCTTCCCATTTACATTTCAATGGCTGCTGATAATTATTTCACTGGGCCTGCTGTTTCTTTTTTTTCAGCAGTACAAGTTTTACAAAATCAATTTTACAGTTTTACTTTGAAAATGAACACCAAAATTTCCACACAAAGCACAATTGTGAGATTCCCTTTTTACATCTGAACTGGAAAATTTTTTTTAGAAAATGAAGGTTCAAAAGCTGTCAAATTTATCAGCTATTCTGGACTAGAGGTTCTGTCTCTTAAGAAGAAATATTTTATCCTTTGGTTCATTTATTTGAGATATGCCGCTGTTTTAATTACTGAAACTGTTTGTTAGTTATGGTTGTTGGAAGCAACATAATTTTTCACTTTAAAAAATTGTTTTATTCACAATGCCTGATGATTTCAATACTTACCTCATCAGTGCATGGAGTCGAACCTGATTTGACCCGTGAAGGTGGCAGCATCCCTGTGACCTTGACCTTCCAGGAAGCCACTGGCAAGAATGTAATCCTGCTGCCCATGGGTTCCAGTGATGATGGTGCCCACTCCCAGAATGAGAAGCTAAATGAATCCAACTATATGCTAGGGGTAATTTTTATTTGTTTTTAAAAATTAATATGAACAAAAAAACCAAAAAAACTAGGGTTATTTTTTTTTAAAGTTAAAAATAGAGGAAGAAAATATCCAGTGCCAGAAATCCATTTGACTACAATGAACTGGACCTGTACCATACCAGTTAGATTGTGTGTTCAGGAGGGTTTTTTTGTTTTTTTTCAGTTATTTCAGTTTTTTGTTCAGAATTTGTATCCAAAGTATGTGCACTGAGGATCATAGACTGCTTACACCCTCAGAAATTTGCATTTGTTTGTTGGGCTGTAAGAAAGGATGGGGCGTGATATGGAAAGACAACATTGTGTGAATTATAGTTCTGTATTTTACATTTACTATACAGAAAAGTATGAAACTAGCTTGATGGATGCTTTTATGAGAACAACCTGGTTGCAGTTCATTTAACCCTCCAGTGCCCAAGGCAGATATGAATATGACTAGCCTATCTCACAAGATCATAACTTGTCTGTCCAAGCAATAATGTTTTTGATAGTTATGTGTTGACGGAAGATAGTTGAGTTTTTAGTCCTCAAGTTCACGTAAAATTCCAACCACATTCATTGGATTTTTTTTTATCACTCTCAACGTGACATGCTCATGTGTCAGATGAGACTATGTGTCACAAAGGGCTAATTTTATCCTCATCTAAGGGTGCGATGGATGGAATGAGGGCAAAATTGTCTTTGGTATTGGTCACATGGCTGGTGAAATGAGTCGCATGTCAAAATTTTCATGGATACAGTTCTTGTTTTGATTGGAAAGTGAAATAAGTGTTTTTTTACTGTGGGGAAAATGCTGGTTATCTTTTAGTTCAGAGTCATGTTTCATGCTAAAACATTTATATTCAACATTAACTCTTATGATCCAATGGTTATTTAAATCTAATTTTTGTTGGCAAAATGTTTTTTTTTTTCCTTCAAACTTGTTTGACCTGTTGCGTTACATTAAGAGAGATATACGTCTTGTTTATGATCATGTACATTTTATTACTAAAAATTTTATATTTGCAGATGAAGGTGTTTGGAGCATACATTGATGAACTTGCCAAATTATCAGCTTGAGAATGATCCAACAGAGCTTTCATTCAATGTGTTTACAATGTTGAGAAGTGATCAGCCTACTGCTAACCAAATACAATATTTATTGATGTTACAGGATGCCATGAGAACTTGATAAATAGAAATTGGCTGTTACACTTTTTTGTCTCCATTTTTCCTGCATCTTCATTTTTGTCGAGCCTTTTGTTTTCCCTATGTTCATTGTCAAGTATAGTTTTGTCTTTTTCAAGTGTAGTACGCCAGTTATGTGATATCAGTGTCAAATACTTATTATTTTATACAGAATACAAATCTTTTAAGATCTTTATAGAATTTTGTTTTAGATATTTTGCAATGATATGTTCATTTTTTGAGTTTTGTCTAGTCGTACTAGTTTATAAATATATCCTCTATTTTAGATTTTCCTTTTATCAGTCATAGTTTTCAGTTACTTCATTGCTTTCATCTATACAAATCTTTTCTTAGCAAGAAAACTTTACCTTCAGTTTCCTAACTTCATTATGATTTTAAAAATATTTTTTTTGTAGTTTGCACTTTGAAGATGGTTTTTGATTATATTCATGTTGACATGTATTCAAGATGTTTGGATATTTTATTACAGAAACTTAAATCTACCTGCCTCTCAACTGAAAATTACTTTTTATTTTTCTCATTGATTGCACTGTGTTTAATTCACATTCTTTTTTTTCTTTTTTTCCAGCCAGTCTTATCTCTAGGTGTACAAGATGTTTCTGCATCTTATCTAGGATGTTTTAAACTATTCTGTCCAATGCTCATCATAAGTCGATTTAAAAAAAACAACAACAAAAAAAACAGTGATCCTTTTTTTCCCTCTTTAGTTTCTTGCTTACAGTTATAGGAAATCTTAAGTACCAGAGTTGTAAGTTTGTGACTTAGTCGAAAAATTAGTCAAAATATTAGAATGTCAGCTACACTGGCTCTACATTGCTTTTGACAGCTGTATGATCAATGTACATCGTATGAGTATATGTGTCATATATTTATTAACTGGCCATATGCATTTTTAGAAAAAGAAATGGGGTTAAACAAAGAAAGTACAATGTTAAGGCTAAGTTTGGTCATTTGGGAGCTGAGATTAAAAATTATACCCATGACAGAAACAAGGGTTAAAATACTAGATGGGAATTGCAGTATAAGCTGATATTGAGTAATAATAGGAGCTGAAAGTGTGTCACAATATGTGGGACTGTCTGTGAAAGGAGAGGGAATACAGAACTTACATTCCACATATATGAAGTAGTAGGTCAAGGATTTCATGTTATATCTCCTGCCTTCTAGGAAATGTACATCATTATGTGTTCTCTTTCAGCTGGTGGTATACATGTAATGATCCTGAAGCAAAACTTGGCAAAAACAAGTCATATATATTTATATGAACTATAAATATTGCTAGTGCCGTTGAAGTTTTTAACAATTGAGATCAAAGTGGAGCAAAAATATGTTTGTAACATTCAAGTCATTCTTAGTTCCTGTATTTTATTGCTAAAAATATTTGGATAATCTTAGTTTGGATTTCTTTCTTCAATGAATTTTGAATATGTATTGTGTCACCCACTACAGGATGGAGTACTTCTTGGAAACATAGAAATGGTGAAATTATCAAAGATATATACATGTATTTATGTTATATGTAAGAAAGACATGCAAACAAAAACATTTTGCTAAATTCCTGTAATCTGTAAGGCTGAAATTTTGACAGCAGGACTGACATGTCCTGAAGTAGATTCTAGGCAATATTTTATCAGTCAGAAATTAATAATGCCTATGTCTGCAATGGGACAAACTCGCATTATGTTTTTGCTCAAGTCAAAAGTATTGTCCATATAGTAACAGAACACATTGTTAGCTTGGGGTACAACTAATTAGTATACTGTTTACACATTAATTACCTGAACTGAAGATGATACCCAAAATATATTTACTTACTTATATATGTATATATGGAATGTGTCAGTTACACAGGGTTTACAAATCAAGTTAATTTTATACTGTTAAATTCATTAGTTAAATTCCTAGACTCAAACTGAGGCGTTGTTATCGCACAATTTTTTTGCTGCCTTGATCACATTAATGTTTCATCATTTATAAAGTGTAAGCCCAATTTTGTGTTTGATTGTTGTCTGAGATGGTGTTGAGATAATGAAGTTTAATTTCAGGAAATTGGTATCCTTTCTTGATCCCCTTTAATGAAAACATTAAAAAAAAAAAAGGAAAATGTTAATCAGCTACCAGTTCTTTGTGTTTGTCATTATGAGTAACTTGCTGTCATTTTTGTATAACTGGAGGAAGGTAGTGGTAATGACCATGCAAAAAATGAGAAATGTTGCCGAAAAAAATCTAGTGGGAGTCTCAAATGCACTATGTTATAGCCATGTATAGACCGTTTGTGTACACACTAAGGTGTAATGATTTGCTAGCCATAACAGAGCAAACTGTCAGTTTCAGCAGGCTTGTGTACCACTCATTGTTAATCCTAGCTTTGCTGGTTAAAAAGGAACAAAGAAAGCCTGACTATGTTGGATAAAAATTTTAACCTGATCAAGTTTTAGGAGGAATTTCAGTTGAGTACATTTAATATTAACAGATTATGCTATACTGTGCCATGCTAGCGCACTGTCAACTACAGGTTATACAAATTCTTAAAATTCTGTGCAGTTGTCCTTTCCTTGTTCTGAACATGTTTTGTTCTGTGTGACCTGTTAATTTGCTTTGTCATATCATGCACCTGTCTGTTCCTCTGAAAAAATGGTATAAAAAGATGGCAATTGTATCAGTAGATTTTGTTTACCTGTATTTTTCTCTAAATGTTTTTTTTGTCCTTATTTTTCTATTTCTTCCAAAACTTCATCATATTTTCATCAGATTTTGCACACTTGCTTTCCTTCACATAAAAAAAAGGGACTCAGGCTTTTTATTGAATCTCTTTTGAGAACAATAAAATTTTACTGAATAAAAATGCCAATTTGATATGGCAGTTAAAAAAAAGTCTTTAAAAAAAAAGAACAAACTGTCAATGAAACTTCATTTTTTTTTCTGTCATCTTTTAAATACAGCTGTATTAGATGTTAAACATGACATGCAAGATTTGGAATGATTTGATGTAGTAGGGGGGAAGATGATTTGAAAAAAGTCAGCAAAATCCAAGATGGCAACTGTTTCCATGGCAACGAGACATGCAAGCATGTTTCCAAAAGGATGTTCTGAATCAGACAACATGCCATTACACATGCACACAGTAGAAGCAGAATGACCTACAGCAAAAATAAATTGTTCTCAGATATGTTGCTGAGAAAAGTTTTGTCGGTAGAAATTGGGAATTGGG
>JBCAUA010103701.1:0-10187 GCA_038406235.1 Peronia verruculata
AACCTCTTTGGTTTAAACCAGCCATGTTTTCTTTTCATCCTATTTGCGTTCTCGTCTTCCTTCTTTCGAATCATTCATTGATTAGCATCAAAGCTAATATGTGGTGAATTTCAGAAGGCCCTCATTAAGTCCCTTTTTCGTTTCATCTGCTGTTATCATATATTTACATTTATTTTTTCCTCATAATTAAATATTTGATGCTACTAAATGTTTTACAATTTGGAAGGCATCTACTTTCAAGGGGCTTTAAATTTATTAAGTCTATCACACAAAACCAAACGTTTCTATCCTAAATTCACTACCACCTTGTGTGTGGGGTATGCGCGCTTCGATTCGGTCCATCGCGTCTGACTCACAACAGGCGCGGCAGCATCTATTGCACAATCTTACATGCGCATTTGCATTTTTCGGTGATTTTCATGCCCAAGCACCCCTTCTGACAAGTGTAGCTAGAAGTGGTCTAAGTAGGTGATTATAAGTACCACGGAAAGGACCTGTCGTAACTAAGTGATAACTAGCGTTAGGAGTACTCATAACTCGGACCAGTTATGACAGGATTATAAATACAGCCCCAGATCTGTGTTATACCCCAAAACAAGTTTCTGTTATCACATTCAGCGTTGATTTCTCAATAAACTGCACCTGATTTCACACGAAAGACACGTGAAACGTATTTTATTAAAAATTTTTTCTACTACCACTAGAGCTTTCGTCCCAATTATCTCCCTTGAGCTGATACTTCCAGCGTTCAAAATGTAGTCAGGCCCGATAATGAATGGGTTAATGTAAGCATATGGAATTTGGCACACAACATTGTCCTGTGTTTCTACTTCAATAATGCCAAAAAAAAAAAAAAAAGCTTATTATGTTTGACATCACCCTAAAAAGGCAGTAATAACTGAATGGTCAACTCGTGAAAGTGTTTGATCTCAATTGTATGTTCGATAGAATGACGCGTTTAAAACACAAACACGTTTTCTTTTGAGTAACATTCAGTTTAATCATCCAAAATACCAACATTGAACTGTGCGCGCTTGCCAAACGCTTCAAGTCACAATGCAGTATTGGTCTGACCTATCTTTGAAAAATCTCCCACAAAAGCTGTAAGTTCTTTTCTAGTATTTAACACAGCTAAGGCTTTGACCCTTAGCAAATGATATGTTCTCGAGATAACCACCCACAGGAGGATGATTAGGTGTAGCCAAACCGATATGAAATGTTACACAGAGAGATGTCTGATACTCACACAAGCCAAGTTTTCTGTGTGCAGGAAAAGATCTGTCAGAGCCCTGACCACAGCTGGCTGGATGATGTTGGGATCTTTGTCATCTTTGGTCATGGAGCGGTACAATTCCCACAGAGGTTTCAACAAGCACAGGTCAATGTCGGGGGTTGTCTTAGGCTGGTGATGGCCAATGAAATACAGTAAAATAAAAAAGTGAGGAAAACAATCACATTTTCATGAAAAATGTCTTAAAACTAAGACAAAGCCCAACCAGCAACTAATTAAATGCATTAAAAGGATATAATATATATAAAATGGAGGTTTTGATGGTAGAAACTGAACACAGTGGTATCACCAAATTTTGCTGTCAGGGCATTTTCCTGATTCATGATTATCATCAACACCATTATATTAAAATGTCACAAGATATAAGATGCCTGTCCACCAGCAAACTAATAAAATACATCAAAAGGAAGCAAACAACAATATTCAGGATATATTAGAAACTAACAAATTAGTATCACTAGCTAAATTTTTGAACCTACAAAATGGCTTGAACGTCAACACAGGCATTGTTTATTGATAAATACTTCAGAATGTTAATGTAATGAAATTAGTCATCAATATCATCATTACGGTTTACTGAAATGTCACAAAATCTAAGACAATGGTTGTCAATCAATTGCTAACTAACTTCAGGCACTGAAAAAGAAAAAAATAACAATGGGATAATAGAGAAGCTGCAAACTGAATACACTTATAAAACTGGCCAAAAACTCTCTTGGTTCTTCTTCAGGTTCAGTTCACTTGGGTTTCGGTCCCTTTCGGCGAGCCCCAATAGGGCGGTGCCATATCCAGATATCCAACCACTGTATTTTTGCTGTATTGCATATTAGACTTTTTGCCAGGAGCATTTTGCGCTAATCCTACAGACAGAAGTACAGTGCGTCACTTACTTCCCCCACTGCTACAGGCAAAAGCTTAAGTGTATCACTTACGTCCCCAGTGCTACAAGTGAAAGTTTAGAGTGCCACATATCTTCCCTATCCTACAGATAAAGGTTTCAAGGGACATTCACTTTCCCAATGCCACAAGCAAAGGTTTAGTTTGTCACTTACCTCACCAATACCACAGCCCAAATTTCTGCGTGTCACCCATCTCCCCATTGCTATAAACAAAGATTTTTGTCCAATGTCACCGACTTCCCCACAGGTAAAAATGTTACATATCTCCCCACGTTTTATACAATATAGTTTTTTTTATCCCCCACATTTAAACCCTTTGAGCCCAGGTCACCAGTGCCTGAAAAGCCCTGTCCCTGGCCTTCTGGGCCTAGAACGCACATTTCTTGTTTAATGTTCAATATCTTTTGTAAACAAAGGCCTCAAACGCACTCATGGGCGCAGACATTTGTAATCACCGTAGTCCTGAGGATCCTTACCCCATAGCGACATATAAGATCTATTTTTTTAAAAATTGTTAACAGTGGATGTGTAGGACTGGAGTAAGTGTGTCAGCCCCATCTACCGGGCTGTGGGAAATTTGACACTGGAAAATCTGCCCGGTGTACTGGGCTGTAGGGTTCAAAAGGTAAGATTTGACTTACCTCTCCACAGCCACTCTTGCCCTGCAGTGCCACAATCTTCAACATGAGGCTGATGGCCTTTAGCCTTTGAACCCCAGGCTGCTTACAGGCCACGTACACCAGGCTGGACCATAGCTGACCCAGGGGCAAGGATCTGGAGAAGATACGGGGTCACACACAATACTATGGGTTCAATATTCCAGCTAGATCTAACTGTCTTCAGTGCTCACTGCATTGTATGGAGAAAAAAAAAATGAAATAAGAAACTTTTCTAGGAAAATCAACGTGATCCTGATTGCAGATATTACATTTGTTTGTTTTTTTTTGTGAATTTGGTTTTGTTTTCACAAGGCCTAATTGAAATATTCTCAAGACAGTGGAAATGACATGCCATGACAATTAGACTTTTACGAGTCAGATTGTCATATGACATAGGAGAAATTAGTCCAAAGTCCACACTTTTGAAGTTATATGTTTTGATGGTGCTGTTACATTCTGGCATACAAACCAAGCTGGTGGAGAAAGCTCAGAATGACTTGTGGCTTTGTTCTGCCAAATGGATCCAGCCACAGTGTGCTAAAGTACTGGGGGGGGTGTCCTGGAGGTGATTTTTTTTATTATTATTAAAGTTACGTTATTTTAACTTTTTCCATCGTAATCAGCATGTTCAAATTAGAGGAAAACAGTAAAAAAATTTTGACTTTTCCATACTGTTGCCATGGCAGTGCCGCCATCTTGGATTTTGGCATCCCTAAATTGACTGATTCAAAATCTATCTCCTCCGCCAAATTTCAACGAAACTTGATAAAACTTGGTGAACACATGTATATTGTTTGATATAATATCTAAAAACTTACGTATTTTTATTAAGTTCCATGCAATACAAAATTTTCTATAAATTTTTGAAAATGCCATATAATGAAAATTAAGTATACCCTATACTCAATAAAAACAGAACAAACAAAAAAAACCCCAAAAACAACAGCAACAAAACTTACCTGGCAACTGAGGAGGAAAGAACGGCCTCCAGGATGGTATGTCCTGTCTCAAAACTGTCCCGAGTGCCTGGCGTGACGGTGAACTTGTAACCCCAATGGGATCGCAGGTCGGGGTCATAATCTTCCAGGCAGAACTTGAAGTATAGGCTGTCACCTGAAATAATGGAGGACAATACATGAGAATGATAGAATACATTTGGTATTTAAGTTCTTAGTGTATATGTTTTGCACTCAGGGCAAATGAGTTGCAAGTTCAGGTCATCGCCATTTTTTACCTTTTTTTTACTATTTTCTGACTATGATATCAAAATATGTCTTATTTCAGATTTAAAAAAAGTTAAACTTTTGTTTTGTAAAAACAAAACAAAAAATTTAGTATCTAAGTCAGAAAGTGGTTAAAAAGGACCAAAAAAGGCTGTATATCTTCATTGCCAGGCGCGACTTCCGACTCATTTGCCCTGGTCGCAAGTCATATTTCAGTTGCCAGATTTGTATCTGTTGATTTTTTTTTTTTTTTTTAAATTGCCAAAATGTTGGATGGTTCCACATTTCTATGTCATAAAATGCATGCAGCAAATAAAATTGTTGGTGGCTACTTCAGTCAATCTTTATCTTCTTTTAGTTCTGTTTTATGCACAAAATATGTTGGAAGATGGGAAGGATATCATATCCATTTCACAATCAGATTTCTGGTTATTCTAAAATGTAAGACCAGGGCCAGTCTGAATTTATTCATTATATTCTACACATATATATAGTAGGGATGTCAAACGGTTTTCACAACAAAAAAAAAAAGTCAGAAAATTTCCTCTGACCTCTAAAATTATACAACATGTGCATGTGGAAATTCCCAGATCCCACAGGCAGCACCATCATCATAGCCATCAAGTGCAATGTGATCAGATCTATTCTAGATCTAGAATCTTTAATCTAGACCTAGACCACGAACAACTGCCCTCTTAGTTTTTGGAAGAGCATGGGCACTTGTTTTTGTTGTTGATGTTGCTGTCAGTGCTCTGATGTGCTGAGTTTTTATTAACACCTCTCATGTGACTGCATGTTGGATTACGTAGTTCGAACTTCGATCTTCAGTCACCGAACAAACAGTGCCGACTAGGCCTACCGTCCGAGGGATGGAGATAACTCTCTCGTACTTCTGGTTTTAACTGTCATCGTGCAAAATTTGTATCGCAAATCATTATAAAACGGTGATTGTCTTGTGGATTCAGTAAAAATCAGCAGTCGATCGGTCAAAAGTAGGAAAGTCAGCGACGACCAAAAAGTTGGAATTCCGACTAAAGCCGGAAGTTTGACATCTCTGATATAGAGAGAGACAGAGAGAAAAAATTTATATTTTCAGACATCAACGGATCTCCTCTCTCACCCCTGTATATAATAACATCCACCCTACATAAAGTCCACGTGTCTGTCTGTATGTCCATCTATCCACTACCAAGCCAGACAATCCATTTACTCATTTACTCTTCTGTTTGTCTATCTGTTTCACTAGCTCATTCAATCATTTATCAACTTCCTATGGATAAAGACCATTCACATGGTCTGCGTAACTGACTGAGTGAAGCCTTTAGCCTCTGCAGGACTGCAGGAACACTACAGATGATTGGCTATTCTTAATCATTGTTAAAGAAATGTCTTAAAATTAACGACTGTCTATCAGTATCTAATCAAATACATCAAGAAAGGCAAAAAAAAAACAATATAAAGAACTAGATCTTAATTAAGCAACCAATATCACTGGCCAATTTTTCAAATCCACTTGGCTCTTCGTCAGGGCAATCAAGAAAACAAATAAAAATGTCAATAGGGTATTCCTGTATGCGAAAGAAAAAATGAGACCTGGCACACTGAAAAATTAGGCACTTGTGAAACTTACACGAGTGGAGAAATCACCTGTTTTCAACAAGTGTATGAATTTTTACTGTAATTTTTTTTTTTTCTTCACAGAAGTCTTCTATATCACTCTAAAAATGCATTCAAGAGTTAAATTTGCTGAAATTAATTGAGTAAAAGCCCAAAAATTGTAATTTAGTGATATAGCCTAACAGGGATAAATCAGGATTTACAAAACTTGTTGGCCATTTTCTTGCTAAATTCAAGTGCAGTAGCAGGTCATCCCCATCCTGTTTATTTGCTCATAGCTTGGCTCCTGCTAAAGGTAGAACAAAAAATTTGCTCATACATAGAAAGGAAAATTGATAATTTGCAGTGATACCAACAACTCCATATGCTCAAAATTTGACAAGAACCTGATTTCATCATGTTGAATCTCAAACATTAATCATATGGTATGCCTGTTTTGGTTTCCTCCCATTCTTAAGGATTTGAAAAGAGGCTTTTTGTCTATATATTGATGTTATCCTCTCAGTGTTTCTTTTGCTTTCCTTGCCTCCTCCCAGCTGATACAGTATCTTGCATCATGAATTTTGCAAGTTCCCATCACCTTGTGAAATGACCATCATAATTAAAGTTTTCTGATCTTCACAATGGAAGAAAGATTGTCATGTAGTTCAACAACAGAAAAAAAAATAACAACAAACAAACAAGACAACAACTCACCTGGCAGGTGAAATGATGACCATCTTGCTCTCGCTGTCCCTGAGAACATGTGCACATCTTTGTCCATCTGCCAGCGAGTGGAGAAGACAAGGGAGTCGTCCTCACCTGTTGCACACCTGTAGACAGGCCCAGCATTACACAGCTCAGGAAAAACTTATAAACCTTCAAATCTTTATGTAAAACTCAGCCTTAATCCACTTTTTGTTTTTCTTCTACATTTTGGATATGAAATGGTTATGTGCTCATATACCTTGGCTGTAAAATACATAGTTACAAAAATAAACCTCAACAAAACTTCCTAGATCTTAGTCATTGAAATGACAAAAAAAACATTCCATAATGATTCAAGACAAACATAGAATTGCCCAGGGTTAAACCCCTGATGGTCAAGATTCAACATTTGATTTGATTTTTTTTTTTACATCAAATTTATGATTCAACCTCTTATATCTGCTATTTGACACAATTTTCAGATCGGCTTTTTCAGTAACGTTTTTGATTCAAGCTTCTGATGTGAGTGTCTGATTCAACTTTGGTGATTCGTTTACTGCTTGAAATGTTTTAGTTTATTTTCTGAATTGATTTTTTGAGTAAAATTTATGAGTCAATCCCACTTGTTTCCAACATGATTCCCACCTGCTGTCAAATGTGACGGTGAGGTACGAGGCACCGGATAACTGGACATGTCCCTTCTTCTTGTCCCGCTCTGTGTAGGTGTGGTTAGACTCACGAGTGACCGCCGAGAGTGTGACTTCTTCCATGAACTGGGCAGCTGTGTAGGCTATCGGCACCAGGCTGCTCACGTCACACATGTGAATGACCTTGTCCACCACCTGAAGCAAACAGAATGAGTGGTTCTAAATCTCGACACGGGCACTCTTTGCAAACATGATCCTGGCCTATCTCCACCATGAAAACTTGAAAGTAGAAATGCCATATGGATTACTGCCATCCAGTTATATAGGGGCATGACTGTGATTGCTAATTTAAGCCTTCTGGAACATACCGTAGCCCTAACTCTAACCGTAACTGATGTGTTATATTGTTGTTTGATTGTAGGTTTGGGTTAGGACTACAGTTAGGATTAGGACAGGTTCTAAAGCCTTAAATTAGAATGATGCCCAAACGCTCTATATACTAAACACTGACCAGCGTCTGATTTCATCATATCGTGCCTCAGATAACTGTGATGATATCTAATGCCATCATATTGTCACCTCAGTTCATAACTGCTCTATCTCCTCTTTTTGTCATTTTGAGAAATCGTGGCTCTAAAGTTTTATTCTACAGTTGAGATGCGACACAATGAAATCAGGCTCTCATCAAATTTGAGCATAGAGAGTTATTGGTATCACTGTAAAGATGATTAATTTCCCTTTCTCTGTGTGCAAAAAAATGATTGTTTTGCCTTGCGTACAAGTTGGGATATTGACAATTAAAGACGATGGAGACTGTTGATGCAGGTGAATTTATCAACAAAATGGTCAATCACTTTTGTAAATCCTTATTAATCTTTGTTAGGCCGTGCCATCAAATTACAAATTGCGGGCTTTTACTTGATCTCAGTAAACTGAACTTTGAAATGCATTCTTAGATTGATGTAGAAGTGTTTGATGAAGAGAAAAAAAATTGTCAAAAAAAACACATGACTTCTCCAGTCGGCTCAGTTTGATGAACACCTGATTTCATTGTGTTGTATCTTATATAATACAGAGGACCCACATTAAATGAAATAGCAAGTATTGGCTTCCGTAATTCAGGTCCATTCTGAGGCTAAATTAAGGACCATGGTATTTGATCAGCTTAATCTATCAATGTATATAATGTTGATTTTCTAAAAAGTCGAGGTAGAATGCTTGTGAGCTGAGATGACAACGTCTTGTGCCCAGGGGAAACAAGTCGAAAGTCACACCAGAAGATTTTGAGCTACCGCAAATTTTCAAACATTTTCCAACTCTGACACCAAATTTTTGTTTATTTTTCTCGGGGTAAAAACAAAGTTAAATTTTTGTTTTGTGAACACAAAAAGTTTTTTGGGTATATGATTGCTGAGTTGGAAAATAGTTAAAAACAGCCGCAGCTTGAAAGCATCCCATGCAATTTTTCCGAATCGCTTGCCCTGGGCACCAGACGTATAATATCTTATTTTATCTATACCTTAGTGAAGAAATTCCTGGTGTCAATCTTGTGTAGAAGGTCCAGCACACAGGGAATCTGTTTGACATCCTTACAGCCCAGCAAGCTGGAGTTGATGACCGGGCCAGTCTCTGGCCAATAGGCCAATAAACCGGTCAGCGTGTGCCGGGCATACAAGACACACATGGCTTGGTTCACCTGAGGATCAGCGGAGAAATGTAGACAAATGTGACATGAGTGGTATCTTTATTGGACACAGAGACAACCTTGACTATTGTTTGTGCATCAAAACAGATCCAAAAATGAATGAAACAATCTTGCAAAATATAAGGAATTATCTTGTCATCTCTTTGGCGTATGATCTAGTTCACTTCAGGTTATGAAGACACAGTAAGAAAACACTGGCCATACTTCTGAGTTTGACTGTAGTTCCCAAGAGAGAAGATAATCAAGTTATATGTGTTCCACTAACAGATCCATCCATCTAACCACTCTATGTCCAGTCATCTATCCATCTGTCTGTCCTGTAATCTGTCCATTCATCTAGATCTCTGCCCATCCATTTGTCCATCAGTCCATCAATTCATCCAAGCATTTTTTATCTGTTCACTTATCCATCCATCAATCCACCCGTCCGTCCATCCCATGACATGACATGGTAAAGGACATCACTCATTACTGACTGTAATAACAAGTGTCTTTAAATCACACTGGAGGGGTATGATTTTTCAATACCATCAGGGATAATTGTTTCACTTTTGTTTCAAAGATCTAACTATTACACATCGTCACCAATTCTTCAATTTCCAAGGCTTCAATTTAAAATGGATCGATAATTAATGGAAAACTATTGTGCCCCGCCTTCCTACTTTCCTTTCCCAGCCAAAAGGTGTTAAGCAAGCAGCATAAAGAGGAAAAAAGCCTTTTACAGTTTACTTCAAAAAGACAGATCAACAAAATCAGTAAAAAAAAAAAAAATAACAAAAAGACCGCAGTCTCTTTATATTGTAACTTTTTTGGAATAGATGTGATTTGTTTTTCCTCTTTATGTGGCTTGTTCAGCACCTCTTTTGTCCAGCAAAAGGATGTAATGGGACTGGTCATAGCAAGGTGCTTACATTTTTATACTGGAGAGCAGACTGATAACATCACACGCGCCGAGTGTGGAGCCATGGAGGCAAGACACCTAGTTAACACTGAATACCATTGTCATGTCACCATGTGTAAATTATTTCAAAACTAAATGAAACTCACACTGCCATTATCTTACAATAGCAAGTCTATTGCAATTTGTTGCTGTGGCTCTTGACTAATTAAACAAAAATAAGTCATAAACCCGTTTGTTTACAAGAAAGATTTTTAAAATATTGACTTCACTCCGTGCATGAGTACAGCACACGGCAGTTCATCACCGTTCCTTTGGTTTCCTACCGACCTGCCTAGTCAAGCGGGTTCAAAAGGTCAGTCACATCTTGGTGCCCCCAAGCGACGGCCAACTTGTGTAGTGAAAGTTTGTACTTTTTTTTTTTTAAAGGATTATGGAGTGAACAGAATTCCTGTGCATCAAAAATAAGCTCGCCAACAAAAATAGAAAATCTTTGACTGCTAACTGGTATGTTTTATTTGTGTATAAAATGTCGTGTCAAGCAGTTTTACATCATCAAAG
>JBCAUA010103712.1:0-10187 GCA_038406235.1 Peronia verruculata
ATAACACAGAAATCTATAAAGAACTTGATAGCGATGGTTAAATCTGCCAAATTTTCGAGTCAACTTGACTCTTCGTCGGGGCAATCATTATCATTATCATCATCATCTTTCCTTCGGGGCTACATTTAAAGACAAAAATCACGTGGCGATACAACTCATCTCAAAAGATAATGGTTGTTGTTGATCTTAAAGGAACTGTCATCCTCAAGTACAATCTATTTGACGAATGCCAGAGAGAATTCAACAAAGCGAACAGGAAAGCCGCAAGAAAGAATGTGTCATATTGTAACATTAATCACATTGCATGCGTCAATGACAATATAAAATCATTTGCGTTATTCAGGTGCTAATGCAAGGCTGGTATAAATATATATATATATTCTTATATCATGCTAGAAGGAATTAAGACAAATGTTGGTGGCAAATCTTGTACAGAAGGATGATAGATGATTTTGCTAAGGGAGTCAAGCAAATAATTTTCTGGTGTTCCCTCACGAAGGAATCCTCTCTCACCAGAGCGGATCACTTGTCACAAATAGTTTCCATGGAAATCAAGCTCTCCGGGCAAGAGCCGAAGTCCACAATTTTTTAGTCAGTTCATCTATGTAAGGAAATGGCCAGGGGAAAACACTAATGTTACAATACACATTGCAATCTTGAGAAAGGAAGTTTCGAGGAAAGGGAGATTAGAAATCGCCATCAAAGGAAATCAAGGTGGACAAAAGAATGAAGAAATTACTGGAAAAATGGAGAAATTGATCCTTTATTATTAATGTTTCCCGAGAGACAGCTGGATAACCGGATTACAGTTTTAGGATATACTAGAACATGTCACTAGCATTAAATCGAAACAGTGAAAAACATAATATTCGTTAGTGCACGAGTGGAGCGGAGGCGAGAGGTAATGATCAGAATCCCGTGGGCGGTACTGAAGATCTCTTCCTTGTTGTTTCTCTATAAAAAAAAAAAAATCAGTCTAACTGGATTGGGCTGTACCAGGTATTCGCGTGACGTGTAACCATTACAGGAAACACTGAATTTAAAAAAAGAGGGGGTGGGAGAAAAGGCTTTGCTGTAATTAAAGACCTGAAAACGGTGTCGAACTTTTGTTACGTATAAAAGCTTCTCACGAAATCACTATGTACTCCCAGTTAGACACATAACACAATAGTGTTATGTTATTTTTTTACCACGGTTCTGGACAGCTGAGATAACCACCACTACAGGAGGTTGAAAAGCTTATAAAAACCATCTATGTACTCCCAAACCAGACAAAAACAAGGCCACGAACCATCCTGAGCTTCTCACACGGAAGAGACCTGCCTTCAATCTGAGATCATCAAAGTGAAAGTGTGTCAAGGAAATTGTGAACATGCGGCAAGCTAGACAATAAACTGCATGTTTACATATCCTTTTTTTTTTTTTTTTATAATGTATATTTTTTTATAAACCTTTCTAATTCGTACATGATTTTTATCGTGGCTAGGTGCAATACAGCCGTGACCGTGTTGGTGCGCTTTTATAACCCAATCCAACCCAAGTCCAAACTAAGAACAGGGGCTTTAGGACAACATGAACGCTTACAAGCGAAAATACTTCGAAAGGACAGCATTTGCATGCCGTAACTCTAGAAGTATCAAGGGGCCTTATCTGATAAAAGTTTCGCTCATCGTGCCTTTGCATCTGTGTCACCTTCCAATGTACGAAGTGGCTAGGCACTATCTGCTGGTGAAAAGGGTTTTCCGTGTTTTTCGGTATGTCTTTAGAACTCTACTGCGGTGAAAGGAAGGCTGTTATTATCGAAGTGACGATACAGAATAAGGGATAAGGGTTCGGTGTTATTTTTGTGATAACTTTCGACCTCTTCTAGGGTGACAGGAATGTTATGGTGACCTGCCCTGATACTGCAAAGCGCTTGTCTTCTAAATAATATGCAATACAGTATCAAGATACCAGTTTTATGTTGCCAATTAAGGTCATATTATCATATCATAAAAAAGGAACTGTAATTGTCATTCTAGAAACACGAGCAGTCAAGCAATGTTTGTGTGTTTGTAATAACACTTCTCTAGTTAAGTTCGGCCAGAACAAATGATCTTGAAAAATCCATTGTAAAATGACATGTACAGAAATGACTGGAGAGTTATTGGTGGGTTTATTTGGTTCGGAAATTTATAAATAATTCTTCCCTGGCTACAAATATTCAACTTTCTAATTTCTAAAACTCTCCTTTCTATTTATAAAGGCTGAATACAAGTTATTGTACTCAAGTGTCTACTTCCGGGTCGAAAGGACATAAACATTAACTGCTCTTCGTTCCATTTAATTTGCTGGACAAATTGCTTGGCGTTCAACTGAGTTGTTCTACTTTTTTTCTAAGTGAATGGCAAAGGGCCTCTATTAGTTGTGAAAATTAAGTCTTCTCGACACCCGTTATTGTCGTTATTGCTGTTGTTAACATACTGCTGTTGTCGCTGTTGCTATTGTTATGATTGTTGTTATTGTTGTTGTTGTTTCACGGTTACGTTTGTTTTGTTTTATTTAGGATCGGTGCAGCAATGTTCCTACGTATCTCCTTGTACCTCCGAAAAATATTTGCTCGTATCAAAAAAGGCTAGACGTCAGTTTCACCAACCCAAAACCCGATGAACCATTTAGTCACAGAAAAAAGCAGGTTATAATACATGAATGCTTTCCATGCTCCGACGGTAGGATCCCAGACTCGAACCGGCGACTTCAACTATGTGAGTTTTTGGCCGAGCAGTAGATGACCACGCATACGGCCAGGTCCACCTTCTCTAAACTTTTCCCTTTTTTGATCGTTTATCATATCCACACTCCCCCACCCCCTTCCCAACCCCACCCCCACCTCCCTTTGTCATCATATGCTTTATGGGGTATATTATGCGTTATTTCCCTACAATGGTATGATAATAGTTCATATCCGACTAAGCAAAAACCTGGAAATCCCAGGCGGAGTGTTTGTACCCCCTTCCTAGAAATAGAACACTCACTAATGTTTGTTAACGCTCCACCACTAGATCTGAGACCAGTTGTCACCAATTCCGTGCATTTTTATGTGTTTTTCCATGTCAGTGTGAACAGACTGAAGTGTTTGTACCCTTAGTCTACTAAAACAAAACGGGGATTTCCAGCTGTTCGCTTGATCGGAACATATCTACTTGGTGTCGAAGACAAGAGAGTTACATAAACATCTTGAGTAGGAGCCCCTGGATCTGTTGGGACTTTATGGATAATCACAACCATAAACTAAAAGACACCTCTATAGCACTTCGCCACTTTTATTACGCTTCAAAATTCGACATCTACTGGAATGCAGACAACGTTATACTATTTGTCTCCTGTAGTTCTTCTTGGCTGTAAATCAAGTCTTTCAATGTAGATCAACAGTTGATATAAAACGTACACAATGACGCACCTCATTAGAATCCCAGGGATGTTTTTGTATGAAACAGAATATACGGTACAAGAAGCTTCCAGCCAAGATTTTTTTTTTTTTTTTATAAAGATTTTGACAGAATGTCAATTAGCACAGAATGTTAAGTTAGCAATATAATAAAACTTTTAGTTCTAATAAAGTCACAACATGATGTCCACCCAGAAACCTTTCAAGTAAACCTTAATTCTATTTCCGAAAGACTCAATCAACAGTGTTTATTTCTCTATATTCCTTTCTTATTTATGTTTGTTTGTTTGTTCGTTTGTTTGTGTTGGGGTTTAAGGGACACATCAGCAAGATTAAAGCCACATTGTGTCAAAATACGGCAAGATACGTTTACATGTCAAGAAGAAGAGAGGAAAGAAAGCGGGATAGAAGACAGGGGCAAGGAGAGAGTGAAGAGATGTCTCCTCTGGGAGTCGGGGATGGCACAGACACCCCACCAATTGCGGGCTTACACTGCCTGCAGATGGGAGCAGAAAGCCTACTTATAAACCTCAGGCACCCACAAGGGATTTGTTTTAAACATTTATTTTCCAATTTACTAATTATGTATCCATTCATTCACCTCATTGAATCATTCATTCATTCACTAATTCAATCATTTGCTGTTAAAAATGGGGGGGGGGGGGGGAACGTCAAAAATTATGAAAATCGTTGGCCTATGGCTCAGTGGATTTGCTGAGAGAAACCTTTTGGTGGTTTGGTCATGTACAGTAATTACATATCTCAGTTTCTAATTTAAGAGACAAGACATGGAAAAGTTAAGAAATCATGATGGCTTTGGCTACGTCGATCAAATTTCTGAAAATACCTCGCTTTTATCTACTGAATCGATTACCGAAACTAAACCTATATTACAATGTGCTCACAGTTCTGAATTTTAGAAACAAACAGTCATCTCAAATTGGTTTTGACAGTTTATACATGCCTCGGCATCTACTGGACTGAAGACGCAAAGAGCTGGTGCTTCTGTAGTTGTCATACAGTTGAGATCAGCGAGTGTACCAAGCCTCACGAGCAAAATAAGATTTCCAAACTTTTCTCTCGACGTTAAACATGGAAGTAAAGCAAGTCCGTCCCATTAATATGCACTTCAGCGTACAAACGTGGCACTCGGCAGAATTTTGGCTGATGGGCTACTGGTGTAGTTCTAACAAGGAAGTTCCCGCGGAGGGAAGGAGTATGAAGGATATTTTACGTGCTAAGTCTTATCACAGGCTCTACGTATTATTTTACCGACTGCCAGGTTTACTTCAGATTGCTACTCTCTCTCTCTCTCTCTTTCTCTCTCTCTGTCTCTCTCTGTCTCTCTTATGGGATAAACATAAGGACTTCTTTAATGCCCAATGATCAAAACTTCATGGATCCGAGGAAACCTTGGTCTTACAACACTTTGGTGATTAGATCTAAAAGTTTTAAAATTATGTCTCTTCATTCTTACGATTCTTAACCTGGCATTTAAAAGATTAAAGTAATACTAACAGTAACACAGATGCAATGACCTAACAATTTGATCTGTATTTTTTTTCTGCGTATATGCATGTGTTTGTGTGTAAGTCTGTAAGTTTTGGCCCACATAATAATCAGGCTAAAGACTAATAACTGTGTACGGTAAACAAATAATTAAAAAAAAAAAAAAAAAGCTCAGGTGTTGTAACACACACAACTACCAACAACAACAAAAACAGTGATGGCCAAGGTGGAGGAGCGGGCCAAGGAGACGGGGATGGAGAAGTAATCTAGACCTCTAAGCGAACTTAAGTTCAGAGCTTTAACTACAATTATACTGGTACATGTACTTGCTAATGACCATGTTTTTGCCTACTCTATCCTCTCGGCATAGCATTATCTTATGTTTTTCCTCTCAATATTTTTTATCCTTTTTTCCCCCTTTTTATGCAGGATATGTCCATCATAAGTCCCTCCGCCCCCCAAATTAAATAAATAAAATAACTCTTTAGTAATAATAAATACACTGTTTAATAACTTAGAAACAAAGCCAATGGTTGCGTGCATGGCGTTGTTAAAAACTCATTGATAATAAATGCACTGTTTATTGGCTCAAAAATAAAGATAAATGGTTAAATGGGATACCTGGAACGACCGGTTTCTGTAGCAATGTTAGTAGGCTTTTGAGGAGGATACCTTGATCACAAACACGTCAAAGACTGTATCAACAAAGGGGACTATTTGTTACCGGCCTTGTTATTATCCTTTCCCTGGCACAAAGGGAGTGCAACAAACAGCGTAGAAAGGGAATGACTGACTTTCACATTCTTTGTTTGAAAAGTACAATTTTTTTTAATCATTGTATAGGAAACTGTTTTCTTCATATCGTAATAATTTTAGCAAAAAATGTTTAGGTCGGTTTTTCAAATGACAAGAAGAACAGTGAGTTTTTCCATATTATACTGTTTCATCTTTAAAAGGGAAGTAATGGCGCTGATGAAAAACAATTCTAATTACCCGGTACACTAAAAGGTAAGCAAAACGCTCCCTCAAAGAACTTGTCAAGGATAAAACGAGCTATCAACTATTGTCTTCGACATTTTTCCCGCCAAATCTCGGTTGCTGGAGTTGTTGTTCTTGATGATTTCATACGTTTTTATCCTTACAAGTTTTAGAGGGTTAAGAGAGAAAGAGAGAGAGAGAAAGACAGAAAGAAAAGAAAAACGGAAGCGTGTGGCATTAATTATGAGCTGGCCAGTAATTTATAAAGGGAAGATAATTTCCCATGTGGGACATGCATTTTATCTTAACTCATTCCATGTTATCCTGTATTTTATGACTCTTTTTACTTTAAGGGTTTCAAAACGCAATAAAACTGCATCTGTAATGAAAATAACTTTAGCAGGGAATGCAATGGCTTCAACAATAAGAGTAAGAAATGCCAAAATATTCTCTATGAGTTGTCAAGTTGATGTTGATATTTGTTGTTGCTGTTGTTGTTGTTGTATTTTTCTTGATGTTGTTGCTGCTGCTGTTGTTGTTGTTGTTGTTGTTGTTGTTGTTGTTGTTGTTGTTGTTGTTGTTGTTGTTGTTGTTAAACATCCCCCAAATATTAAACTTTATAAAGCGCAATCTTCCCTTGGTATACAAATACGCTGAAAGCTCAGGCAAATAAATCTACCGAGTTGTAGGAACGGCTTTCTTACTGGTATCTGTTATTTCTACCATTATTATGTACTTTGTTTGCAATTACATGTATATATTTTTTAATCTCATTTTTTTTAAGCTGCTTTTACATGTAAACTTTAAGTAAAAACAGATAAAAAGAAACAAATACAAAAAGGCCACTCTCATTTTTTTTAAATGACACCAAAAAATAAAGGCATATAACCTTTCTTAGATAAAATTTGAAATTAAGATTGCACTACTGTATATCATCTTACTTTTCAGCGCAAAGTCCCTAGTTTCACGCAGCCTCATGTAGTAATGAATAAAATATTGACAACAACATACATGTATTATCTTTCTCATAACTAAGCAACAACCATGTTTCTGCTTGAAGAAATAAAGAATTGAAAATCAAAAGCATAAAGTAGAAATATCCTGAAGTTAAATGTTATTAAAGTACCTTACTTTTCCACTCGGATCCAACTCCTCAATAAAAGTTTTGTACTTCTGAAATCGGGAAAAGTATGTAACAGTTTCCTCCGTGAGTAAGAGAGATATCTGAAACTCCAAAAGACAAACACTATAGTCCAATGTAATCAGGCATAGAACACCAGCCCTCAGAATCATGTCCAGAGCCCAAAGGTAATCTGTATACGTCTTTCATCAAAAAACATTTTCCGCTCTTTGGAAACACGATAACCTGTTGTCCCATGTATGCATCGCGCGTGCCGGGCGAGGGCGGTGGGTGAGTGAATGAATGAGTGAGTGTGCGATCGCGCAGCAGTGGCGAAGTTGCTCTCGATGAAAAGCACAACAGTGGTTCAGAAGCAACGCTTCAGTCGGGGGGCCAGGGGAAACTATTCAGAAGAATTCGTTTCCTTTGGATTACTTCCCTTGCCTTTGGACGCCAAATTTTTGTCTATGACAGGAGAACGATAGATGTACAACAGTGACAGGTTGAGAGTATAGATAAGGTCTCTGGTTTGGTTTTTATTGGGATTTAACGGCACATCAGCATAATTACGGCTACAATGTGCTGAACCAGTAAAACAAGTTTACACATCAAAAAGGTTGATCAGTGTATCTAAAGTTCAGTACCATATAATATGGACGACGAATCTACAAAAAGAACAATAGAAACGTGTATATAAGTTTGGATAATC
Organism: Peronia verruculata; assembly: GCA_038406235.1. Lineage (NCBI taxonomy): Eukaryota > Metazoa > Mollusca > Gastropoda > Systellommatophora > Onchidiidae > Peronia > Peronia verruculata. Next base: position 7,744 of record JBCAUA010103712.1, read on the forward strand.
AAATATTTTACAGTGTAACTAACAAAGGATGGATATAAGAAGATATGCGGTTTCCTGTACAGATAGCTCCATGCCTACCAAGTCCACTTTATTTTTCACAATTTATGTCTTACAAATATAATTATGTAAGAAGCCCCCTGCTTCATTTCCCCGCCCCCCCCCCCCTTCCCCTCTTCAACTCGTTTCAGCAGTAAAAGTAATACATTGGCGTTTTTGCGGCGTTAAATTCCTAGAATCTGAATGACCAACCACAGTTCACAGGGATCCGAGACAGCCGTGTGAGGATGGCTAAAAGAGATAAATAGAACATAACATAAATCATTCATATTCGACAAGTGTAAATTCCCCGGCGGATGAGTGTTTGCACCGCCTGCTACAAATAGAACACTCACTTATTAAGTGTGTTACCGCTCCAAGGATTTCCAGCAGTTCGCTTGGTCGGAACAAATCTATCAGCTCATTGCACTTCAGCTTTTTTTTTTTTTTTCAGTTGTTATATTTTAATGTGACCAGTGATCTTCTGAAGAATGCTTTAAACATTATTCCTACAATCTGCCACTGGACGAACTGATTCGGAACTGCGTTTACACATTCTATTGCTCAAATTTAAATGGGTGATGTTCTAATGTAAACTTTGTTAACATGCCGCCAATATTCATGTTATATAACCATTGTGCCAAAAGTTCGTAATTTATGAAAACCAAATGTTACCTCCTGGTTAGTACTTAATGTTCTCATTCTAGAAAGATCTAATAACAATGTTTTCGTGATTAAAAAAAAAAAAGGAAAAGAAGGGGTGGGGTGAGTATGTTGGGGGTAAATGCTGATATCAGTGAATGAGAGGGCAGTGGACAATCAAATCACAAATCATGATTTTAAAAAAAAGGATAAAAGCTGTTTTGGTCGCATTTAATTTTGACAGAACAAAATTGTATGTTCGGATGATGTACAACGGTGATTGGTACAGCTCATGCACTTAACAACAATTAATAAATGATTATGCCAGGTGGGAGCAAGGCCGAAATAGTCACCGTGGGGGATTGAAAAAAAATTAGTGTTACCGAAAACAGTTATTGCTAAGATCGATAGATCAACTGAAGAAAGTAAAGCATAGGTAAAATGCTCTAGTGCCAATGGCCTCTTTTGATAATTATGTATATGTTCTCTTGTATGTGTCCGTCAGTCAGCATGTGAATGAGTGCATGCGTGTATTATTATTATTAATATTATTTCAGTTCAGCGGTTATATCTTATATGTTGTAAGAATTTCTGCAATCTATTTTTCATCTCTTTGGAGCATAATGCAGTATTAGGCCACATAATGCAGCATTCAGCCTTGTGGCATTTATGGTTAGCTCATTAAATTTTACAAGATTTGTAATCTCGAAGAATGTTATAAACCAAGTATTTCTGTTAAAACTAAGCCGTGATCATTTAGACAAAATGAATACAACTTTGATTACAGTTTCGCTCAAGACCTGTTTTCATTCTATCACAACTGAAAACAGCAATGGATTGTTTGATTTTAATCGTCATATAGCCAGCAGGCTAATCAGGTACTGCCTAGAAGGGGATTTGTAAATAATGGGGTACACGATGGGGTCTTTCCAATAAAAACGCATGAAAATATAGCTCTGTCTATTTTTGTGTCCTGTTTGTCATTGTCTATAAAATAATCAGCTGTGCAATACTTTTCTTTTCTCTCTCTCTCTCTCTCTCTCTCTCTCTCTCTCTCTCTAGGACTATTTGCTTACTGCGCAGTGAATTTCACAAAGTGTGTCAACAAAGAAGCCAATCAGTGCTTCCTGTCACATGGCAACCCACCGTCTTACAAACCCAAACCGTGAACTTTCACTACATGAGCACTGGCAGATCCAGAAGAAATGAATTACTTCTGAAAAAAAATCATTGGAATTTGTATGATTTCATTGGGACAAATAAGACAATGGCTTCGTTCTCTAACATGGAGTTCTCTTCAAATTAAGCCAAACATAATAACGATAGTAATAATAAATGTACGTCACCTTTAAAGACGCCTATTTGCTTTCCCACCCTTTGCTTATTCTCTTACCGGGAAGGATCATCCAAAGACATTCGAAAAGGGAAATTACTATTAGGTAGGAACTGTTTATTATATAAACATTTTGGTACATGTGTTTCATGTTGAAGATCAAAATTCGAAGTCTGGTTTCTGTAGCACTCAAAAGAATGCGAAGCAAACGCCTGTCGTGTACTTGTATTCATCAAGTAAAGTTTACTTCTGTCTCTGCAGTTATCGTTTTGTGGTTGTCTGTATTATTGTGATTATGATAACGATGGTCCCAATTAGGTATTTTTTTCAAAATCACATGACCTAGTGAACATCGTTCACATATGGCTTTGTTTACTTGCTCTGCGCATGGCAGACAAATCTGGACGAATGATGAGCTCTCAAACTTGTCACA
>JBCAUA010103734.1:0-10186 GCA_038406235.1 Peronia verruculata
AAAAAAATAATTCCCGACAATTTAAAAAAAAAAAAAAAGGAAAAACACACACAAAAATAATAGTAGAAATAAAATTTGCCCCAAGAACAAGATTGTTCCAAAGTATGTGTTTGGAACGGGGGATGGGGAGGGGGGGGGCGGGAGAGAGAGAGAGAGAGAAGACGGAGGGAATGTGGGTGAGGGGAGCGGTAAGTGTCTAGGCTGACTGTGCTGATTACAAGCCGGGAGCAAAGAGTCAAAGATAAGACTGCATGCAGCAAGGCAGCAGAATATAGTGATAGCAAATCTCTAAAGCCTAAAACATACAATACCCTAACGACAAACAATACACTGTCTCTATCCTGAGAATACACGTAGCTATGGGCTTTTGTCTTCAGTTTTTCTTGCACCCCTCCCCCCCCCCTCCCCCCCCAACACACACACGGGCAAACATTTCCCATCCTAAGTCAACTGTCTCCTTTGGTCACCCGTCTTATCTCCCCGGTCTTCGTCTCGTCTACCAAAATTGCAGCCACAAATGGCAGACTTATAGACATAATCTTAGTAATATCAAAATGACAAATAATAAAACGCTGTAATTTAATTTCGGAGAGATGAGGATACACATCTTTTTTCAGTATCCTTGTTCAAGTCCTGAATTATAGAGCAAAAATGTCCCCGATTATAACAATACATCTTAGATAATACAGTGCAGAAAATGACGGCATTTGGAAGAGATAAAGGGTGCAGGTCATGTTCAACTTAAATATTTTCAATTGATTTATTCGGTGGTTTTGGCAGAATATCTCACGAAGCAGTATCCAAGTATCTTTCTGTATAGTATTATCAAATGTAACTATCAGACTCTATTATCTATATAATACGAGCGATCAGGGGGCGTGGCAATTATCTTATGGTCCAACTCGCATGTAGGTCCGACGAGCGGGTGACGGTCCTCCCTAAAGCTAACATGTACGAGGCCCTCGACCAGCGCAAGTCCACCCTAACGCTAACATGTAGGCCAAATTCTTCCTTTTCAACCCACAAAGGGACCAATCTGACAGGTGACAAGTGACAACCCTTAAAGTCCAGGGAGGGGGAGAGGGAGGGGGGTCCGAATAATAACCAGATTTTTTGGGAGCCCTGGGGGTCCGAATAATGACACCGTTTAAAAAATCCTCCCACGGAGGCCGTGGGGGTACCCAGCAAATAATATTTGCAAGTGACTGGGTTGAATTCTACTAACTTGAAACATTCGTTTAGAACTCGTAAGCTGTTTACGCTGCTGGCGCTTGTCGGAATAAAGGTGTTAATGGCTAGTGAAACGTACAACGTTTACTCTTCTATGTCTTTTCAAAATTCTTTGACAATATGATAATTTTCAACAGGCGGAAGAAATCAGGACCTTGGGAAAAGGAAGATAAAAGAAAGATATCTGCACATTGCCTGTTTTAAAAAATGTCAATCAAGAGATAACAACAGGAAATGAAAATAAAGAGAAGTAAGACAGTAATAGAGAAATGAAACCAGATACCTTCTACTAAGTTTGGCAATAGAGACTCTTCCATGACAAACTGTATCGGCCCAACTGAAGCATGTGCATAAAACTAAAACAAACAACAACAAAAGAACAAATGGTTATAGTTACACAACATCTTGAGGCCACAGGCATTCTTTTTTCTTTTCGGCACTGCTGTTGTATGACATGTACGTAATAACACTGCAAGGATTCAACAGAATTTATCCATCCATCCATCCATCCATCTATCTATCCATCCATCCATCCATCCATCCATCCATCTATCCATCCATCCATCTACTATTCCTCTTTCATGCACACGTATACGATAAATACAGGTGAGACCAAGGGCCCGATTTTTTTTTTTTTTTGTGTGCAGTTTTAGAGATAATCGATAGGAACATGTTTATTTATTTTCAAGCAGAACGATTTCTTACAAGTGTTCATGAGCTGTATTAGTATACATCTATAACACCCTCCTATCATCCTATGGACGGAAACAAGAATTCTCAAATGGAACTATGTTAAAGGGGGCGACTAAATCGTTGATAATAGGATTTTGATTATTTAATTTATTTTATTTATTGTTTATTTATTTATTGATTCTCTCTTTTTGATTTTTTTTTTACACGGTGTCATAAAAATAATACAACCAGTGGAAAAATAGCAAAGACAAAACAAAACCGAATTTAACGAAATGTCATGTGCACAGGAAGGGGTTTCCCTACCGCGAATTACATTGTGCTTGTGATAACCGAGGATTAATTTAGGCTGAATTTAGTCTAACACTGTGTTTGAGTACATAAGAGATTGTCTGTCCTTTCAAACCAAAACAGATGTCAGACGGTCCCATCCTAGTGGTAGTATAATAACCAGCACGACATCTGTCAAATTAAAACATTAAGAGTAAAAAAACGAATCAGTTCAAACTTGATGACAGCTTTGTAAGTAAAGAATGCTCGGTCGTGGTACTTAGTCAGAAGTACAGTGGTAAAAGGAATTTTTAAAAAATGACACAAACACAGAGGGGAATGCACGGGAATGGGGGCAGCTGTGGCCAAGGAGTTAGGCCCCTACTCCCAGGTGAAAAATTACAGCTGATTCGAATCCTACCGAGAGATGGAACAGACGAGAACATGCATCTCTCTCTCTCTCTCTCCCTCTCTCTCTCTCTCTCTCTTTAATCGACTCAACAATCCCTTGGCGTCTTAAGTAGCAAAGTCCGATGTTTAGTCTTCTATGACAAGGACGATATATTTCAGAGGTCCCGTGTGCCCTTTACGCACTTTGGAGAATCCTTGGCAGTTATAAATCGAATGAGGAATAGACGGAGAGGCGGCTGCCAATGAAAATTTTCACATGAGAAATTTCTACCATAGAAATTATTCCTCTCTCCAAACTTAGTACCCACTGAAAGCCGACACATTCCTACTTCCATAAGCTGGATGCATAATTAAAAAGAAAACACACAATGGGAGATGCATGTTGTATCTATACCTGAAGTGTGGGCATATAATTATGAAAGAGACAATTACATCACCAGTAAAACATTACTCCCTATCATCCTTTCCAGAGGCCTCTATTCGACCAGATTTTGAGATACTTCAGTACGTGCATTTGTTCTTCCTCATATCTCACCTTAACCTCTTCACAGAAAGTACAGTAATACCATAGATTATATTTTGTTAATCTAGTCCTATATTTTAAAATTGCAAGAAAACCCACAATATGTTTATGAACCCGAAAACTGCTGAACGGGTTCATGCCAAATTTGGCACACAACATTGTTGCTTATAGATCTGTGTTTCTATGTACATAAACCCGAAAAAAGTTCTTTATCTTTGACGTTATGATACAAATGCGATAATAATTGAATAATAAATCCGCGAAGCTTCTTGATCCGAAGTGTACTCTCCATAGTATGACGCCTTCAATAGACGTTTCCTTTGAGTGACATTCAGTTTAATCAACCAAAATGTCAACATCGAGGCCCGCACGTTTTGCCATATACTTTAAGTCGCAGGCTATATTTTTAAAAAATCTCCCTCGGAGTTCCCTCGGAAAAAAAAAAAAAAAGCTTCCATCAGAAGCCATGGGTTCTCTTCTAGTACTCTGTAAAATAATGGATCTAGTCATTGGCGGTTATTTATCTACACACAGGTTTTAACAACAACAACAACAACAACAACAACAACAACAACAACAACAACAACAACAACAACAACAACAACAATAAGAATCAAGAGAAAAACAAAAAAACAGCAAGAAATAAAAAAAAAAAAGAAAAAAGAAACGGACAATATTTATGTTAACAAGCACATGTTTTTTCAATGCATGTGCATGTCTGTCTGTCTGTCTTACTGTCTGTCAGTCTGTCTGACTGTCTGTCTGTTTGATTATCTGTCTGTCTGAAGTATGTATGTATGTATGTATGTATGTATGTATGTATGTATGTATGTATGTATGTATGTATGTATTATGTGTATGTATGTATGTATGTATGTATGTATGTATGTATGTATGTATGTATGTATGTATGTATGTATGTATGTATGTATTGTGTATGTACACATGTATTATGTAAGTAGTATGTATTTGTCCGTCCGTCCATTTGTATGTTTGACCAATCAACTACTTAACCATCAATCAATCAGCCAATCAATCAGTTAATAAATAAATAAAAATCAATCGATCAATCAATCAATCAATAAAGCAATCTATTTACCAATTAATCAATCAATTAATCGACCAATAGAACAACATGTCAACGAATGATGAGTCCATCACAAGTCATAAATCTATAAATCAGTCAATATTGCTCAGCCAGTTGCTCGGTCAATCCATAAACAATTTGTCGATCATTTGAGCCCTCTACATTATCATACCTTCGCCAGAATCAGCCGTGGCGAGATAAACTTATACTTCCATTATTCGTGACCAACCAATAACTCACTACAAAAGTAACAGTGACTTTTACACCTCATTCAGACTACGGTGATTACTACACGGGTCATTTGTCGCACACAATGTAATTGTACCGTGGCTATTCCCCAACCGCCCATACGTTCTAAATAAACCATAAACCACGCTAGAGTAGGCATGAATGATACCATGGTATACCGTGGCTTATGTGGTCTTCTTGATCTAGTTGTTCTTAATAGATTTAATACTATTGTTGTTGTTTTGTTATTGTATTGATAGTAAAGTAGATAGTAGATAGTAAAGATGATCCATTGGTATACAGTTTAGTATGTGAACAGTGAACTAGTCAGTCGAGATAACCACTCCTAGGAGATTGAAAGGAGAGAAGAGATCGTAATGTCGTCGTTATTGTTTGTTTGTTTGTTTGTGTCGTGGTCTAACGACAAATCAGCACGATCACGGCTATAATTATGTCAAACACGGTAAGATATCTTTACACGTCAAGAAGGAGAGAGGAAAGAAAGTGGAACAGAAGACAGGAGCAAGGAGAGAGAGAGAGAGAGAGAGAGAGAAAAGAATGTCTCCTCTGGAATGTGGAGGATGGCACTCCATGGGAGACACCCCACCAATGGCGAGCTTACACCGCCTGCAGGTGGGAGCAGAGAACCTACTTATTAACCCCGGGCCCCTGCGGGGGAATTATGATATAGTTATTGTAGTAATTATTGTATCAAAAGTAGTAGATAGGTAAAGATATTCTACTGGCATAGTAATTATCTTGTACGTGAAATCTGTTGTCGTTATTATTGATGGTGATGTTGCTGTTGTACATGTTTTAGAACCTTGTGGTACATTACGAGTTAAGAGTTCACCTGGCGTATGAAGCCTCTGGGTGTCGTACATTTTGTTATTATTGCTGCCTTCTGTTTGTTTCTGTTTGTTTGTTTGTTTGTTTTCAGTGTTAGCAGTAGTAATAATCCAAAGGCTTTGCAAAGTAGATTACCCAAGCACTTTGTCAAGGCGACAGAAGACAAGAAAGACAGAAGAAAGGGAGAGCTGAGAGGATAACATCAAATAATGGATCGATTTCTCTCTGGACACCATTCTGAGATTAGTTAAAGTTCTGACAGATGGAGGAAGAAAGCCAGGATATTAGTGGTGCTCATGCATCCCTCCTCCCCCCCCCCTCTTCTTCCTCCCTCAGCCCTAGTAAGTTATGCGAAATGAGATAACATGGTATGTGATCGTGATAAAGATACCAGGTAGTGATAATAATAGCGGTTGAAGTTTCTATTCTTGGATTGTTATCGATTTTTGTTACTGTTGTTGATGTTGTTAATAAGCGAGATAAGAAAGACATGCCTGTTTCAGTGAATTCTACAATGCAATGGTGTTGGAGAGCTTATTGTGGACGCTGTTTAGTAAATTTTGTTATTGCTGTGGTTTTTGTGTTAATTCTAGATGTCAGTCATGAATGTTTGATTGTTACACAGAGGTGACAGACAGAGACCAGTTGGTGTCTGTGACCCCTTCCGTTGTTGTTAATGTTGTTGTTGCGATTGTTCTATTAACTCTCTAAGACCCGGAACAGATTGAAAAAAAAAAAGTAAAGGTATAGCCTTAAGATAAGATGAAAACCTAAATCTTATTGTTAGGTGATATGTGCTGAGTGAATTATTATACTAGTTTGCACTGGAATTCTGTGTTCTAAAATTGCTTTCTTGCACTAAATGCCCAATGCATTCTAAGCCTTCAGTCCTTTGTATATTATGTCATAATAATGGGTTTTAGAGGGCCTAGGGTCAAATGTAACAGATAGGTACCCACTTCTGAGGACAAAGAACGAAGAACAATAGATGTCCAGTTTTTTAAATGGTGACAAGGATATTGCCCATAGGTTTATCCCTCATTATTCCACCTGAACAGATCTGAACGAACAACTGCAGATCAAAAGAAAAAGCAGTGGTCTGAATCAGTAACTTCAAGTTCAACAGGAAAAGAAATAAGAAGTCTGTAAAAACAAAATTGTAGTTTTCTTTATATGGAACAGTAGGAACATCGCTGCCAGCTCCAAAACCAGACCGATTCATTCCTTGGTTATGCCTATCTTCCTTTATGCATTCGAAACTTTGACCCTCACATCAGACACCGAGAGGAGAATTAAGGCTATAGAGATGAGATGCTTCCGCAAAATTCTCGACATCACAGTCAGAGATCGCATTACAAATGAAGAAACTAAGAGACGAATTCAGAATGAAATTGGGCCATATTCCAATCTTCTAACTAGGTGTAGTAAAACGCTGTATAATGATGTGATGTGGCCATGTCACGCGATCTTCAGGCCTTGCAAAGACGATCTTGCAGAGTATCCATTCAGGAAGAAGAAGAAGAGGCAGACAAAAGAAGAGATGGGATGACAACTTACTAGAGCGGACGGGTCTGGAGCTTAAGGACACCTTGAGAAAGACAGAGAACAAGGAGGATTGGAGGAAACTGGTTGTCAGATCTTCGGAGGCGCCTTAAAGGACAACTGGCCCACGGGAGCAGTGAATGAATGAAAGAATTTTCTTTGATGTGTAAACGGTGGTTCTTTAACTTGGTCCACAAATGTTCCTTAGGTTTACAGAACAATCGGCGGTTTTCATCAGCTCGTATGGGAAGTGATCTTCTTTAGTTACCTACCGGTATTGTTAAAAACATATGTCACAAACATTAAAGAAACAACTTTGCAACACTGTAAGAAGATCCCTTTCACCAAAGAAAAGTTTAATTTATTCATTATTGTGATATCCGGACTGTATAAAAGTGGGGCTACAAGGAAACAGGAGCTACCCAAAGGCTAATGTTGTATGCTTACAATAATTGGACTTACCGAGTTCTCGCTTGTGTCTCTTCGAGTGGATCGGGGATTCTCAAAATGCTGGACATAGATCCAGTTGGAATGAACCAACTATATGGTCAAGAGAAACGTTTTTATTCAGTCAGTCTTATAACTTCCGTTTTGTTAAGCACGAAAGATACATTTATAAAATACGCACAGAAAGAAGGAAAACGTGTTTTTGTTTTCTTGCTTCTTTGTTTGTTTGTCCCTGTGAAACGTGCTCACCAGAAAAAAAAAACAAAAAAAAAAAAAAAACGAAAAATTCATAATATAAAAATATTTTCTTCATAAGATGAATTTTGATTTGTGTGTTTATGGTGTATTGTTTTAATTTTGTTAAACCTTTTTTTTTTTTTAAATAAAAGATACAAGAGTGATTTTTGTCCTTCTTTACATATACAATGCTTATTTTAAGACTTACTTCATAATTGTGTCTGGTAATGGGAACTAATAGCTATTTGGATGATTGAAATAAAGAAAACAAAAGGCTCATTTTTCTCTGGAGGTCTGGATAGAATCAATAAATTCAAGGGATTAATTGATTTGTTATCATTTCCTTTCTTTCTTTCTTTTTGTTTGTTTCTTTCTTTTATTCTATTTTATTTCCTTCTCTTTCTTTCGTTCTGTTTTTTCCCTTCTTTCTTTCTCTCTTTCGTTTATTTATTTTTTCTTTTTTCTTTCACTCTTTCAGTTTTGCATTTCTTCTTTCCCCTTTCAGTTTACATTCCTGAAAATATGGACAAAAATGCTTTACAAAATAATGACTTCATTACATTCTTACTCATAACTTTACTCTTACATATGGGCTTGTGACCACGGATTCCCTGAAAAAGCCATGCCTCCCCAGCCCCCACCCCCATAAAAAAATCTTGAGAATCCCTGAGATAGGACTCCTCCATTCCTACCCGATCCGTTCAAGTGCTTATTCCCCACACGAGTACAATTAAACAGCGGCCCATGTACGTATTGAAGTCAGTAGAAGTTACCACGCCACGATATATTGTTTGTGTTTTTACAGCTTAGCGAGTCGTAGACGTGGAAGAGAAATACGAGCTGTCACTACGTGATACATTGTACTGGAGTCTGTTGACAGGTAAAAGTTATTATATTTTTCTTTTTCATGTTATTTACAGTTTATTTTATTGGCTACATTGTTGCCTTCGTTTTTTCGAGGGTAGCAAGGAATAGATGATACATTTCATTTTTAATGTTATTATTACTATCATTAACATACAAATCAGCTCATTATCATTATTATTATTTTATGTAAATCTCTTGAAACTCAAGACAAAGACGCCAACCGACAACTAACTAAATACACTAAGATAAACTAATAACAAATTTAGAGAACTGATACGCTGAAAATTGTTTACATTGATAGACCGTCACATTTTGGAGATTGTTTGACTATTCGTCGTCACTGACAAAAATGAAAAAAAGTTATCATCGTCATCATTTTATAAAATAGAAAAAGACTGTCCAACTGGCAACTTACTAAACAGTTAAGAAAAGCAAATAACACATATAAACTTCATTTTGATGTTGAAAGTGAAACTGAAAGCCAAATTTTCCAGTCAAATTGACTCTTCTTCAGGGCAATTGATGATCACCATCATGATTAAGATTACTACTACTACTACTATTTAGATCTAATTGACAAACAAGCCTATAATCCCCATTTTCATAATTTTCTTCAGTAGCTAAAACATGTATTAGACAACAAACAAACAACAAACAAACAAACAAACAAACAAACAAACAAAAAATCGCTTTTTATAGTTATTCATGAATGTCCCAAACTTTAGGAAGATACTGTGTATTATTTGAGCGCATTTCCCGTAGTTCTGGGTGACGAGATAGCGTATAGTGTAAATACATAAACACCTCATATCATGAAAGGGTTCTCAACTTCTCAAGAACAGAAAAATCTTACAGACAGCCCGAATAAGCCATTTCCTCCAGATAGCTAAGTTACTGTCCTCTGCCAAGTACAAGAGGTATAGGCCTACTATAAGTATAGTGAAGATCTGTCTATGTGTCATCTCTGTCGAGGTCGACGTGAAATTACCCGCCATCTCTCTCAATCATCCGCTCCTCTGGAGCATTCCTCCAAAGATAGATTCGTCCAGTGCTTGATTTCATCCGTCACATTCTTCGCTGTCTTCCTCTAGCTCGTTTTCCTTCGATCTTCTCTTGCAGAATGTGTTGTGTCGTCTGATGTGATCAGAATATTGTAATTTTGTGAAGATAGGAAAAATAGCTCTTGTTATTTTGAAACAGGTGACGCAATATATATATATATATGAAAAAAAAAATTACTTTGAGGGGGGAAAAAAAAAATCATCAATTACAATTTATGGTGCATTTTTCAAACTTTTCTGTCACCCTTCTTTCAGATAAAAAGAGAGTGTGTGTAGGGGGGGGGGGGGTCAAAGAAAAACGATTTTTGCCTTTTTTACAATTCATATAGGGCTTCATATTCGACTAAGCGAAAACCTGGAAATCCTCGCTGGAGTGTTTGAATCCCTCTGCTAAAAATAGAACTCACTGATGTTTGCTACGCCGCCATCGCGAGATCCGAGAACAATTGGCACTGGTCCGGGCATTTTTATATGTTTTTCTCTTTCAATGACAGTGAACAGTTTGGAGTATTTGTACCCTCCTTCTAAAATTAGATGGGGATTTCCAGCCGTTCATTTGGAACAAATCTATATTTTTTGTACTTGGCAATAAGAAGTCATTTGGCTGATGGATCAAAATAGGTCATTGTAGGTACTTACTCACTGACTGACTGACTAACTCACACACTTAATCACTCACTCACTCACTCACTCACTCACTCACTCACTCACTCACTCACTCACTCACTCACTCACTCACTCACT
>JBCAUA010103756.1:0-10186 GCA_038406235.1 Peronia verruculata
CGGCCATAAGCGACGGCTAAGGACTATAACCCGTGCCGTCAATGCGCCTCGTACGGGGACCCCGCAGGTGATCCCGAGGGACCATCCGCAGAGTCGCCGAAGCAACATTTCACTCACTAGACCTCTTTCCATGATTTCTATGTTTATTTCACCCACTAGACCTCTCTCCATGACTTCTATGCCTTCTGTTGCCTTGTCCTGCACCCTTACTCCCATTTTTCTTCCGTTTTTGCTTCCCTACCCCCATCAGCAAAAGGGCTTCCGTGAAGTCTTAGGGTCCAGAGAGGGCTATATATGGTGGCCTTGTCTTCCTCGGTCACAACCAAGAGCATTTTTACCCTTCCTGTGACAGATAATCCACTACTGAACTTTGAAACAGCAGAAACATATTTCACCCTCATTAGGCCTTGGTGAAGTTTTTCACTGATATTTGATGTGGTCAGCACTGGGGCTCCTGATTTTGGTGAAGGAGATCATAATCAAGTCTCCTATATGCAGTTTGCCTGTAACCCACGAAATAGTGATGATCTATCACTGAGCAAAGAGCCCCAAATAAGAAAGAACATGGATGGCAGGGGGGTCGGTCACCCTCCCCACCCCTAAGAATGGACATATCAACTTTTTAATGCCATTTTTATATTCAGCAGAGACCAAACTTTAAAAAGTAAACGAAAACCCCAAATTGAAAAAGTATGTACATGATATCTGAAGGACATTTGGTCCAGTGTAATAATTTTCAGTTTTTTATTGTAGAAGCAGAAATCTATTACATGTATTAAGTCTTGTTTAGAGACAAATCAGTATTATTGTATCCTGTCTGAATTGGTGTAGTGAATACAAACAATGCAGATCAAAATGCTTTAATTTTAAACATATTCTAGGATAATGTTTACTATAGGCTGTAGATCTGGCATGGGAGAGAATGTATGTAGAAAAAGTGGCCACAGATGAGGTCTGATAGCTCACATGTACTGTCCAAGAATGAAGAACAGCTCAGTGCTGTCATTCATAACAGTGATTAGACTGCCAGGTAAAGAGCATTATGATAAAGCAGGTCTCATCAGTTTTCACAAAGTGAATGTGCACATGTATTAGATTTAACTCTAGAAGTATCAAGGGAGCCATTATGGCCAAAGAGTTGCTCAAAAGTGTAGGGAGCATTTGAGTTACTTTCCAATTTACCCATTATCAAAGAAAAAAATTGGCCTACTCATCTTATATTGTCCGAGTCTAAATTGCTCTGACTCAACTTTCTGACTCAGGAACTGACTGTATGGAGTTAAGCACTACATAGTACAGATTTCTGTAAGTCTCTTGTATAATGTGTTGAGAAGTATCAAGCTGTGCAATTTCTAAATGATATGACAGTTTTAGAGTCAACTCAAATGAATGTAAGTTATGAACACATAAAAGTTCAGGCCTCAATTTCTCAAAAGTTGATGGAATGGGGTTAGAATCTTACTATTTTAATGGGTTGATATATTGAGTGGGTAGTTTTCAAACAGCACTTATGGTTTTATGTAAATGCATTCAATAGTAACTGACATTTGAGAACAAAGACATGTAGGCTATATCAAAGGCACATTCCACAATGAATATTTCATCAAACGTGCATGCTTATTCTTTGAGACAAAAAGTTGACAATCATGAAGTGTCCAACAATAATCATTCTTTAATTTTAATGACATGAAGGCAATGTCTCATCAATTTAAAACCAAATACAACAAGCAATTCATCATTCTAAACTTATCCACATACTCCACACTCTGATTTCAACCGTCACTACATTTTTAGGTCATCACTATGAAAACAAATCGTCAGGATATTATTATGTTTTAATATTCATCAACATGAACGGCTGATTAACAAACTTGAGATGGATTCAGAAACAAAAGGCAATCACATGAATACTCTTGCCAATGCATTGTTGAAGTTTTTCTGCCATTCTGAACTTTACACCATACAAGTTAAGTAAAGTTCATTGCATGCATTTTGAAAAGTGCATCTGATGCTCAAGCTCATCAAAACTGGTGCCCTTCCTTTGACTTTACGGGTGTAACCAAAAAAAAAAAAAAAAAGGTTATGTTCTGATTCAGCCACTTTTTACAGATTAAAAAGAAAACATTGCCACACAGGTGGGTTTATAACTTCCAACAGCAATAATTATAAAATAGTTATCGCTGCGATACCTGCTGAAGAAATCTCAAGTTGGTTTTCTAATTCTTGCCTCCCATTTTCCCTTTCTATCCAGACAATTAAAAGCAGAGTGGAATGCAAATCTCACTGACAATTATCTAAGAAATGTGAAAAAAAAAAAACAACCCCAAAACCTTGAATATTAAATTTGTTTGTTCTCTCCTGAGGGTGTGCTCTCCCTCAACAATATAATGTTCTCTTCAATGATATTATTTAAAATTTAAGACATGAAAAAAAACACACAAAAAAACAAAGCCCTTTCATATAGCTGTCTATGTAAAGTAATCAATTGACCTCAGAATCCTCCAAGACACTGGTGGCCAACTGATGCTTGAATTTTAGTGTCAGTATTTCCTGGTGGTGACAAGCAGACAAGCATATACCATAAAAATCTAAAAATTCAAGACTGAATGAGAATGGTACGAAATCTCCTCTCCCCACGTGTACAGGCTTATCATAAAACTATTCATTCTGGGCCATTTACTTTCACTTTCATTTTATTAAAATATTTAACTTCATAACTGACACTCTCTCATGCACCATAACAAACATCAAAACAAAAAGCACAATGAGGGGAAAAAAGTCAAATTACATTACAGAAGCTGAGAACTTGAAGAAGAGAAAAAAAATTCAAAAGGCTTTGGTAAATCAAATCCCTTCCCAAAAGACCACCATCCATCAATAGGAAGAAAAATGAAGATTGAAAAAAGCTGACGTGGACATAGGACAACAACATCAATGTACATCTGACTTCTCTATCAGCTAGTCTCAAGTCTACCATGCTGCTCGGTTCCAAATGAAAGAGTAACTATTGACCAGAGTTCAAACTTTGCAATTTACAATGATGCAAAATCAATTTTGTGTAAAATCTCATGAGCATATTGGAAATATCCCAACACATGGATATTTTATCTTGTCTAAATTTGTGAGGTTCCTTTGTGATACTTGTGTGACTGATATACTTACTGTCATTGGTCCATGAAAATTCAGGCTAGATGTATGACAACTGTTTCCTACCATGAAAATGCATGTCATATCTTTCATGGAAATTACAGAATAACTGATGGATGTCAGTTGAAATACTACCGCTGGGATGTCAATCTATCTATATAAAAAAAAGTAGGAAAATTTCCGGGCATACTCTTTAGCTAACATAAAACTGAGGTACATACATGTAAATGGTAAATAATACTGGATTTGGGGCCAAAAGAGAAATTACTGATAGCCAAAAAGCAGGAAATCCTACTAAAGTAGGAAATTTGACAACCCTGCTACCGCTTGTACAATGAAACAATTTGATTGGGAAACATGTTATGTGCTCAAATAAGACACCTGTATCTTTACTCCTTATTTTCCATTTCTCTTCTTTGTCTTTGAGTACTGTAAAAGCAGTTCAAAGCAAATGTTACTTTCTACACTTTTCTGAATAATCAGAGATATGGCCATGGTAATATTTAATATTATAAATTACAAGTGACACTGTTGTCACATCCACAAATGATATAGGGGTAATCAAATTCTAACAAATTTGATTGAAATGAATATGAAGCATTACTATGGAAAACACAATTTAGGACATGTAAATCGAATATATTCATGTATGAATATGACATATAGGCCTATTCAGTATGAAATTTGATTTTTTTTTCCTTTCTTTCTTTCTCTTTTTTTTTTTTACAATCTCATTTTTGTCATCTTCAGCTATTTTTCTCCCTTAAAATAACTGTGAGCATATCCTGTCTACCCCGTGCATAAAGGACATGAATCTAAAGGTAGTTATTTCAACTGTAATACAAAATGGTACACTTCATGAGTAACAAAACATTACAACTTACAGTAGGAAAATATCACACAGATCAAAAATACACCACCATTTTTAATTCCATAACCTACACCAAAGATATAAAATATAAGGGGAAAAAAAAAGACAACAAGCAAATGAGACATACAGTTGCTGTGCTGATATATAAATAAGCAACGTTTCTTTACGCCAAACATCAGGGATATTTTCAACTGCCCTAAAATGTTTGAACAATATCCCTGTCGTTATGTGTCAGAAAATTTATGTACTACTATCACCAGCAAGTTGTCAATACTTTGATTGTAAGAAGTTCATGAGGATGTAATTTGATGATCATGATAGATGTGGGTGTGTCTACAAGCAGAGGTTTCAACTACCTTGCCAATTAAGACCTAATGCCAGGAGTAATGGTTCTATATATGAGATGCGATATGATAAAATCAGGTTCTCGTTCAATTTTTGAGCATATGGAGTTATTGGTATCACTGTGAAGGTTATTCATTTCCCTTTCTGGGTGAAAACATTTTTGTTTTTTGTTGAAGTAGAAGTAGAGATGAGATATTGGCAAAAAAAAGATGATGGGGGGTGACTTGTTACTGCAACTGAATTTTGTGAGAAATTTTGTCATTCTTTACTAGCCTTTATTAGGCACATGCCACTGAATTACAACTTTTGGGCTTTAACTCAATCTATTTCAGCAAATTTGAAATGCATTTTTAGATTGATACAGAAGGGTTCTGTGAAAAAAAGTGAAAAAAAAAAGTCACAAATTCATTCACTGTAGGTACACACAAGATTTCTCCTCAGTTTGATGAGCGCCTGATTTCATCAGTGTTGCATCACATATATGGCACTGTCTGACAGTTTATGTGATCAAACACTGTCACTCTTCTTAAGACGGGAGAGCATACAAAAAATATAATAATTAAGTTTCCATTTCACCCATTTTCTTTACACTATTTAATCAAGCAATCCAAAGAATGTTGGCACTTTTGCAAATTATATGTCCTGTATGGTCTTGGACAAATCTAATCTTATCCTATGCAGCTTTATGCACATCCCACACCTATGTATTTAGTATTTGTACATTGAATACGAATTGTACATTTCTAAATAATACTCTTCTCAAAACTGTAGATGGCTAGTGGGAAAACATGCCAATAGGGTCCATCAGAACAACATTTAATCAGTAAAATAGGAGATGTTTTCACTATGACAGGTCACATGAGGCAGTATAATTATGTATACCTGTGTCTGTTAGCAGATATTAACTTCATTATATTAGGACAACTACTGGCAGTAACTGGCCGATGCCAGTCTAGACCCGGGCAATACAACAGAAGTTTCAATATCAGTAGTGAACATGGTCAAACATAATGCACACAGCTGATTCTTCTCTAAGTTTTCCCCTCTCTAGTCAGTGCGTAGTTCCATCAAGTCTAGCAATTAAAGTCAACATAAAAAAACTTCTATTATAATGTCCCACCTTTTCGGTTCTTTTTTTGATGAGCCAGAAATAAGCAATGTATATTTCTTTTCTTATCATGTCATTTGGAAAAGTCTTAAACAAGCAAATAAAATCGTCTCCATAGAAATACAACCCTATTGCTTTTTCTTCTCATTAGCTAGATCTTGCCTCATTTTCTCAACAATCGGTTGGTACAAATCAAAGCAGAGCAGACCATTCTCATCGAAGAAATTGGCTACACATCTGGAGACCGACACAGATCTTTCTTCCTTTGTCTTTCCATCTGTATATGACATGGTGAGGTGGTAGGTGTCATCATATCTGCGAAGACAAGAAAAAAAAAAAAGAAAGTTTTCAAAAACAAAATATATAAATATATTCCGTTTTTCATATGTACAAAAAAAACAACAAAATACTAGAAATTGATAATTCATGCACCAGATTAACAAATTTATAAACCTAATTAGAACTAAACCATATATGTCTATTGTCTGAACACACATATTCTAACTTAGTAGCTATAACTATAGGATGAGGGCAAAAATTGAGGAGACACCTCATCGTAAGTCGGATATCTTGTTGCCACTATGTGGTACCCATGGAAAAATATGTATATTGCACACACACTCATATGCACGCAATGGAACATGCATGAGTTTACTTTGAGCTGCATAATGTTGTGTGTAATACATGTACTAGCCATCCAGTTCATCCATTGTAGCTCACTTACACTTGGTCAACAACTACACAATTCGTTCATGGGATATAATTTTTTAGGCAAATAAATTATAAAGAAGATGAGTCAGGAGACAGAAATCTTTATATACTATAATTCTCCTTTCTGACTAAAGTGAAAAGCCAACTTTCACTGAAATCTATAGCACTATAATATCCATATGAAGAGGTGCGAGTTTGATTTTGAATAATTCTGATAGATTTTGCTATCACCATGAGCATTAAAAACTTTTCAAAGTGCCAAAACAAGCAAATACCAGTTTTATCATCACATTATACCTGCATGCCATTACATGTATTAATATTCTTACCCTCTCTCAGGCTTGTTTACTTGTTATGTGTAAGCTACCAAAGTCAACAGTTAAATCCCTATCACAGTAAGTACAATTTTAGACCCATGTTAAGGCTACATATTACTGCAAAATAAAAAGCTGAGACTCACTAAACTAGCCATATAAAACGTGTAAATATTCTCATTTTCGAGACTTGCTATGCTAGCCATACAAAAAAGGGGACATAGTTCTCATTTTTCACCAATGAAAACGATCCACTTACTTGCGCAGAGTTGAGGATAATGTCCATTTGTTATCTGGTTCCATCATGGCCCTGTCCTGCTCTAGTGCAACAAGGAAAATGCCTTTTTCTATATATGTCAAGTATAATGTTAAGATGGCCATCAATATGAAGTATCTGGGTTGACAGTTAAAGAATTATTTGTGGAGGTGGATGTCTTATTTGACATTCTAGAACAATATACATGTATAATAAAACAAAATAATACATTGGAAGAAAAGTGGATGTTTATCAGATGTCCTATCTCCAAATAAATAAGTCCAAGACTCAGCTCAGCTGAGACAACCACACCCAGGAGGTTGAAAGAGTTAAACAGAATGCAATGAATGAGCATTGATCATGAAAGTAATCACCAGACAAAAAAATTTTTTTTTTTTTCTCAATTAAAAAATCACAAGAAAATTGCAGCAAGGCACATTGTGGACACAAAATGGCTGCAGACAGAAATCCCATCCACAATGCAATTTCTGCCATGCAATTAAAAATTTTCTGAGAGGCTGATACAGTTATTGGTATATATAAAAGCTTATTTGTTTCCCTTTCCGTTAGTGAAAAAAAAATCTTTGTTTTACGGTACTTTAGTAGAAGTTTAGATGTTGCTGAATCAAGACAATCGGAGGTGACCTGTTGCTGCAGCTTGATGGCTAATCAATTTTGTTAATTCTTATTAATCATCATTTACGGGTAATGTCAACAAGTCACACAATTTTTCATTTCATTTTTAATATATTCCAGCGAATTAAAACCTGAAATACATATTTAAATGGACATAGAAAATTTTGTCTGCAAAAAAACAATTTGAATTGAAAATTTATTCTCAAATGAAAAAAGAAAAAAAATCATGATTTCTATTGCAGGCTTGACAAGTGCCAGCCAAAAGTGCTTTTATCATGTCGATTTTACATGATGTCATCTCAAATTGCATTCAATGAAATTTTTCTTACAATCAGTCAGTTGAATTCAGAATAGAATGAGAATAAATGACTACTGTCTATTGATCTATAATTTCACTGTAACAATGCCCATAAAAAAAAAAAAAAAAGAGTATTTTCTGTTCTGCAATAAGCACAGATTCACTGTTGCTTAGGTATTGGAAGTTTTAGTGTGAGCTCAGTAGAATTTCACTAAGCAAGAACTCACTCAAGTTCTGACGGAAAAATGCTCTTTAACAAATCTTGCATTCTTCAGTTTTGTATCACATTCTACCTTCAAAGCTTTGCTGATTGACAGCAGAAAAATCATTCTGAATAAATATCTCTAAGAAGTAAATTGCAGATGGATCCTGCCATCATCTAACAAATATTGTGAAATGACAAAGTCAAAATTTAAAAACTTAAGTATAATGACTGGAATTGTTCAGTTTAACCCCTTCCATGTGAAGTCATGATGTATCGTTGATATAGTTACCACATTAGGACTGAGAGACGATATATCATTGATATTGTCAAAAAGACTTTGTCTGCGTCCACAGCTTGTCCTTTTAAATGCCTTTACAGTACAGGTAATGGTTCACTGTTTCTTTTCAATGGTCTAAAAATAGGATCAGTTTTAATCTTGATCATGAATTTATCTCTTTTTGTGGCATTTTTTCAACTTTCCAAATGAA
This sequence comes from Peronia verruculata, assembly GCA_038406235.1. NCBI lineage: Eukaryota > Metazoa > Mollusca > Gastropoda > Systellommatophora > Onchidiidae > Peronia > Peronia verruculata. Next base: position 8,380 of record JBCAUA010103756.1, read on the forward strand.
AACAAAAAATGGAAATGCCAAACAATGACCCATTCACATATATGTATTATTAACTTTATACCAAAGAAAATGACTGCATTGTTTGGATATGAAGGGTATCAGGGCAAAATGAGACATATCTAAAATTGCCATTTAGAGAAAAATGACTATTTGTTTGCCAGTAGTTAGTAATTATCACTTAGTATTATAATTTTCTGAAATCTTTCGGGAATCAGAGGTCATGTTTGGTGAAAAAAAAAGTCCTTACCATATGGCACTATCACCATTGCCAGTATTGAGGGGGATAACTCAAAATTTTTAAAAAATGGCATTTGTCGTAGTTTGCCCTGAAATCCTTCAAACAGCAATGTGGATTTACAACATTGCAGTGCCATCAGAGAACTGTATACATGTAGATATACCAAATCTGTTACTTAAAATTTTATAACTTATGGAAGAGATCCTCTTTTCCAACATAAAAAAAAAAAAAAATGATTATGTTCAAAATTAGTAATTCTTAAGTATTTATATTTAATTTGATGTGTAATGTGTACCGGTACCCATTCTACAATGAACAAGTATAATTATTATCTGTCAGGGATGTCAAACTGTTTTCACAAAAAAGTCTGGTACCCCCCCCCCCCCCGATCACAGCGCTGTCTGGTTACGTAAGAGTAAGACACTTAAAAATCTAGGGTTTTCATGTTTGCTAGAAGCTGCCATTGTTTGGAGAGAAGTTTTGCAAGTCTTCGCGAGATCCCGGGATGGGCCTATAAGATTACACAACTGGTGGAAATTCCAAAAACTAAAAAGTTCCCACAGGCAGTGCCGTCTTCATAATCATTAAGCGTTATTACATTAGATCTAAATCACGAACGGCCGCCCTCTTATCTTACACTAGTTTTTTAAGATCATGGGCACATTATTAAGTTGTTGTCAGTGCTCTGATGTGCTGATTTTCTATCAACAACTCTCACACGACCACTCGACTGCATTTTGTCAGGTGTGTGGAATTACGCGTTACGAACTTCGATCTTCAAGCAGCCGCCGAACAACAGTTCGACTAGGCCTGTCGCCCGATAGTGGTGGGCATATCGTATCGATATTTTTCAAATATCGTATCATATCAAAATGAAAGCCGAGATATTGATATTTTCGATACATGCATTTGTTTTTAGACCTATTTGTTTTCCTTCTTGAAAGTTGCGAATAAAATACAAACGAAAATGTATAATTCTCCCCTTTTTTTGTAATGTTTGAATGCATGAAGTAGTCTGAGCTTCCTGCCTCAAATAACAGTACTACTAATAAAGAAAAAAAAAAAAAAAGATTAGAATGGCGATTTGCAAGACAAAGTATGCGAATGCGTGAAAAGTACAGTAGTCTCCGGATATAAGAACAGTGGCGGGACGAGCTGAAAAGCGTGCTTATATGTGGAGTGTGCATACATGCAGAGTGAGTCAGGGAATGTAACAATTTACACTTTGTACCTCAAAACATAGTCCCCTCAAGGGACTAACTAAAGGCAAATCAGCGTCTGCATGCTTGTTTGTTTGTTTGAGTTGGGGTTTAACGGCACATCAGCACGATAACGGCTATATTGTGCCTACCACGGTGAGAATATCTAACGTGGTGACAATGGACAACATGTTTATGATTAAAAGGATATCAAATTAGGTATAAAAGTTTGGGCTATCAAACCATGTATAACTATACCAAAATATTGGTGCATACAGTTTTGTGGCGACCCGGGGAAGGTCGTCGCATTTCTGTCAGATGTTACTTTTTATAGAATTTTATAGTTTATTATACAGGCCAATCTGGCAAA
>JBCAUA010103767.1:0-10186 GCA_038406235.1 Peronia verruculata
GCGGCAGAATAGTGTTGGTTGGAGGAGTTGGACGCAAATGCAGCGCCGAGCTCATTGGCGACATCCTCCTCCTCTTCTAGAGAAGTCGCGCAACAAAAAAACAAAAAAACGATGTAAACACGGAGACACTAGGCGGCAAAAATTGGTCCCTTGAGTATACAATAATAACAATAGTAATAATAACAGGCTCTGTTGTAGTTATTGTTAAAACATGACAATAAAGGTCTTTTTCCAATTATTATCTTGTATTTTTAAATATCTTATTAGAGCTCAGATTTGCTTAACTTGGTTTGCTTAGCTCATAATGTCTTTCATGAGTTGGTGATATTTCTTACCCGAACATCCGGGTGTGCCCATCCTTTCCAGGTCCCGTCATCTTCCATATCACTCTCTTCACACTTGCCTTGCTTTGGCTTCGGCCTGGACTCACAGTGAGGCTTCCGACGGGTGGATTTACATCGTGTGGAACTCTTGCGTTTCTTCGTGCAGGTGATGTCGAAGGGTGGCGGGAATGGTGGAAACGGTGGCGGCCACAGGGGTGGAATTTGGGGAGGTGGTGCTGCTGCTGTGGGTCGCAGGAGAAAAGGAGAAGTTGGACCTGCTGGTGCTGATGGCGGTGGATGTGGTAGGACAGATGGCTGCTGGGGGCAAGGAGGCGGGGCTGAGGGTGGGGCAGTCTGACAAGGCAGGAACATGGGCTGGTTAGGCTGATGGGGCAGAAAGACTGTGGCCGCCTGATCCAATGGGCAACAAATGATAGGTCTGTCCATGTTCATACAGCAGTTGCCGCCCATGGGAGGCAGGATGGGTGGGAAGAGTTGAATACAGCCAGGGGTACAGTAAGGCCAGAAATCAGGAGCGTTTCTCTGCTGACAGCCTGGTTTTGGAATATCTCCATTTCTCGCACAGTATCTTTCTGGATCAACTGGACTGCCCTCGGTCCTCTTTCTCTCAAAGGAATCTCTTGGCCTATTATAAACAGACTGGCTTCGCCCTCTCTCGCTCTTGTGCTCAGGTTCAACATATGTATTTTGGGCATCGTTGCCTTTGATTAAGCCCGACATTCTGTTCTTAATTGACTCTTGCAATCCTTTAATGGTCCAAGAACTATTTGACACTGGAGCTGCCTCAGGCATCTTTCCCTCTATATAGTAATCATATTTTTGGCCAGAGGGCATAAGCTGACTAGAGCAGTTTGAACAAAATAGTTTGCCATGAGGGAGGTTCTAGTGTAGAAGGAGCAGATACCCTGTAGTTTAAACTTAAATCTCACTGAGGCGTCCATCACAGATGAGTTTGGAAATTACATGAGTATTTCAGTTTCCTGGCATGTCTATTGTTGTGGCTGGATTGTTCTACGTCACCCGAAGTTGCTGCGTAGAGGACATCAGTACAAGTGTTTATTCATTTGAGATGGAGTTAAGTACCAAGCGCTGAAACACAAACATACAGGGACTCTGCATTTTGTCACCAAACATTATAAATGAAAAGCCTAGAGTAAAAAAAAATATACTAACACCATTACCACAGCAAAGCAAGTCCAATTTTTTTGTTTTACCGTAAAGCAAAATAGATGTTATCTCTCTCTCTCTCTCTCTCTCTCTCTCTCTCTCTGTGTGTGTGTGTGTGCGTGCGTGCATATGTGTGTATGTTGTTGTCATCCAATGATAGAGCATCAATGGCGGTTAAAAGAACGTTAAACTCGAGATGAAATAACAAGTAGCTTTTTTCTTCAATGCAGAAAGCACATTAAAATTCCACTTTTAAAATGAAACAACGAACAAAAACCATCACTGTATATTGTTGTTGCTCTTATTTTATTTTATAGGTGATTTATTTTATAGGTGATGAACTTTTTTTGTGAGGTCTGGATGGATCGAGGTTTCAGGTCTGTTCGTGTATGTGAATCATAACCTTGGACTTGAGAGAGTCAACATTGGCCTAAATGTTTCCTGTGGGCGGGATTGCTGCCCCTCACTTTGCTCACTCTGTCTGACAGGGAATGCGCTGAGCCCTCACCACAGAGGACAATGCTTGGCCAGTCCGCCCTCTGCCCAGCTGGGAGCTTCAAAAAGGGCCGTCATACGCCTGCCCACACCAAAGCCTGCGCTGGAACCTGGAAGAGTCTGATTGAAATCAGCACTGGTGAAAACCCAAGTGAATCATCCATAGTGAACTCGCAGGTGGTTGCTTAAAGACATGAGAAATGTATGTTAAAGGAACTCATTCTGTAGGATATTGTGCTATGTCGACAGAGTCTACAGTAATGAAATCAGGAACAGATGATAGGCGTTTGCTCCACGACAACGATGTGTTAATTGAACTACAGTAGCAAAAAAGGCAATGTCTATTGATGGTTGGTGTGTCCTCAACAGACCGGGTGATGAGGCTGGCAATAGTAGTGGTATATCTCTACAATCTGTACCATGTTGAGGGAGAGACAATTCTCTCGAAAATCTGTCTTTCCGTTGTGTGTGACTCATTTGCCTTGCCATCTGCGTACCGGATGTTTGTTTAAAGTCACGCGTTGACTTTCACGAATTTGTTTTTCGTGGTTATGGCGACAATTGTGGTTACTCTTTACCTGTGTACATTTTCTTTTCGACAATGGATTTTGAAGGCGATTGTTTCTCATTTCTTCGCTCCAGTCGGCGGACTTGTCTGAGCTGCTCTAGACCGATGCACTCTTGTTGCTCTTGATGTTCAGCTGTACTGTTGCCATCCCTCCTGCCAGTGTGCGGGCAGCTTTACTCTGGCCGAAATCAGTCAGGGTCTGAACGCCTCTGTTTCTCCGAGATTTGCATGCAGTTACTCTTTTACTCTTGTAAATTCTCTTAATGAAACTCATTTGGAACGCCCGTGCGATAGTTGATAAATTGGTAGTTCCTACTGCCAATGTACAAGGTTAAGATGGTTTTGATTTGGGAATTGACGATGACTGATCATTGCTCTAGGGTAGTTCTCCCATCATTGTTGCAGCTGAAACAAAATAGTAAGGGTCTCCTCCGTAATTCCTCAGGACATCAGCAATGTCGTGCTCCGCCAGTGAACTAACTTGAGTTACGTCCGTGGATTTTTTAGATTCCTCCTCCTTTTCTTTCAGCATTTCTTGCAGTTGGTCCCCCGGAGAAATCACCGCGAACTGGGGCTTGATAAGTTCTTGTTGCGGATGGACTATGGGCATCACGTTCTCCGTGGCAGGCTTCGGTGGCACCATGGGGGGAGCCCTCTGTGTGCTGGCTGGCTGTTTTGCGGGGATCTCTTTCGGAATACGGCTTGGCGTTTTTGCGGGAAGCTCGCTCTGATTATTGCATGGCACTTTTGTAGGGTAATCCATCTGTGGATTTGCTGGTCCTTTCGTACTGACCTCCATTTCCGTATAGGCTGGCCTTTTCGTAGTACTGACCTCCATTTCCGTATAGGCTGGCCCTTTCGTAGTATTGACCTCCATTTCCGTATAGCAAGAAGAATTAGTTTGAGTACTGTTGGCTGGTTCTACAGTGTACTCAGTATCAGAACTGGCAAGCTCTGTTGTTGACGGTTCCCTTTGAATAAAGGATGGCAATATGGTAGGAAACTCAATCTGTGTGTTGGCTGGCGAACTTATAGCGGGTTCTGTCTTTTCCTGACCTGCTGTTGTCGTGGAGAATTCCACTTGCGTATCGGGTGGGGTTTTGGTAGGGGAACCTACGAAAGTCGGTAATAATGTCGGGGACACCGAATCCGGATGGAACGGTAAAAATGTAGGGAATTTAATGGTTGTCGTCTCTGGGGTTTTGGCAGAGGCTGATCTTTTCTTTTTATGCGACAATTTCTTACGGTTTTTCATTCTCGTATGAGATGGCTTTTTGTTGGGTGATGTTGTTCTTTGATAATAAGGTATTTTGTTAACAGATTCTGTTCTCGAATTAGACTGAGGTTTGGCAGGCACGGATGTCTTGGGAGAATGTGACACTTTCCCGTCGGATTCCGTTTTTGCCTGAGGCGGAGTTTTAGCAGGCGATGATTTTCTGGGATGATATGGCACTTCGTCAACGGATTTTGATCTCGCATTCGATGGCGTTACGGCAGGTGAAGGTGCCTTAAATACCGGATAGTAAGGTATATTGGCAGGGTATCCCGTGTTTGAAGAGGGTGGTGTTTTCACCGACGATGCTTTTTTCTTCTTATTTACTTTTTTTACAGGTTTCGTGTAAGATGGCGTTCTCGTTGGGCTCGTTGGGGGTGTCTTTTTTGGATACGGTGGCGTTTTGGCGGGAGATACCATTTTTGGATATGGTGGAGTTTTGTGAGTGGGTATCATTTTCGGATCCCTTGGTAGTTCAGAAGGAAAAAATGTTGGCGCGAGAAAAGTTGGCGTATCATTGTCAAAAAAAGGTGGCACATACCTATACGATGACGGATTCGAAGATTTCGGAGATGATGTTTTCGTATGGGATGGCGTTTTTTTAGGTGATGACGTTCCCGAATGTGATGACGTTTTCTTAGGTGATGACGTTCTCGTACGCGATGACGTTTTCTTAGGTGATGACGTTTTCTTAGGAGATGACATTCTAGTTTGAGATGGCGTCTTCATAGCAGAAGACGCTTTTGTGGAGGATGCCGTTTTTGGGGGGGAGGCTGTTCTCACATGGGGTGATGTTTTCTTATGGGTTGACGTTTCTGCTCGGGATGATGTTTTCGAGGAAAATACCTCCTTTGTTTGGGATGGTGATTTCAAAGGAGGTGTCATTTTATTATAGCTTGGCGCTGGCGCTGCAGATGCCATTTGTAAGGATGGTGTTTCTGCTGGGGGTTCTGTACTCAAATCGATCGCCATTTCTTTCCTGGGTGGCGATTTTAGAAAAGTGGGCCTTTGCGTAGTAGTCAAGGGGCTCGCAAAGGATGGAAATTTTTTATGGGGTGGCGGTGATTTCTTCGCGCCTAGCTCTCTTTTAGAGCGTGATGATAATCTTTTAGGGATTGCCTTTTTCTTAAAATGAAATGGATGCCTAACTGCCTCAGGCCTGGATAGTCCGTCCAATTCCTCATCTGGTGCTGATGTCTGAGCGGCAGTTTGGTCACCTTTCTCATCGTCAGCTTCATTGATAGTTGTGGAGGTCTCTGCCGTACTTGTGGTTTCCAGGCCAGCTGCTGCTGTTCCAGTTGATTCTGTTTTGGCGTCAGGTGTGTCAGTAATCAGATCATCAGTTGCCTCTGTTTTCTCAGATGAAGCAGATTGCACAGAGTCCTCTTCCGCAGTACGTGATTTCATCCGTATTTTGGCCGCTGTTTCCGGGGATGTCGTTGGAGGCAGGATTTCATGGAGAAATGTAGGTCTTGTGCATTCCTCTTCTATAGTCAGTGACTGGTGCCTCAGGAATGACAGAAGAGAAGAAGAAGACCCGACTGAAGTGGGTTTTTTGAGATTTTTCTTGGTGTCCTTTTTCGGCACCTTGGCTTGGGCCTTGCGTTTCCATTTGAGTGTCGAGCTAGAAACCGTAGTATTGGACCTCTTAGTGGGTATAAGTATGGTAGGAGGACCCAGGAATGTGGGGCCTGGATTACACAGTACTGGATCCTCCTGGAAGGAGTCTTTTAGCACAGGTTTCGGCACTATGGGCAAATTGTCTACCCGATCCTTAGGCTCATTAGGATAGTCCAGGAGAGCTTCCTGCTTTGTCTTCAGTGGCGAACTGACCAGTGTTGTCGCATCAGAATTCAGGGCGTCAGTGCTTGCCGAGTTAGATCTATCTGGAATGTCCGGCGATGAAACTGTCTTCACGGTATAGGATGGCGGGAACGCTTGACGCAAAAAAGTCGGGAAATTCGTCTCTTCCTGCCTCTCAAATAGTTGCGCCGATTTCGTTTCCCGCTGCGGACTTTTGTATGAAGTGAGTGACGAATGTTTTTTATTAGAATATTTGTATAGCTTTCGTGGATCTTTCTTTATCTGTCCTGCATTCTCCTCTTTGTATTTCGAAGTCACTTTGTAAGAAAGTTTATTAGATGGTGAAATATTGATTGCATTGGCCGATATAAGCTTGGATTCAGGAGCAATAGGAGCAAGCGATTTATTTTTCCTCTCGGGAGGCTTCCATGAGGAGGGAGGCAGAACTTTTTGTTGTGCGTGCACAGATACGTAGCTTCTCGATGCCGCTTTAGGAGGCGGGGTGGGAGCTCTTTTTGGTGACTCATTTTCAGGTGGTTTTGAGGCTCCACTGTCACCGGCCGGAGCAACAATCTCAGCATTCTTGAGGGCTCCGCTGTTTGTCGACAACGAGGAGCCTGAAGGTTTGGCTTCGTTGTGCACAGGTTTAGCTTTCTGAGGAACCTTCACATTCACGACGTTGTCCTTGCGCTTTGGAGAATCTATTTTGAATTTCCTCTGCGGCTTCTCTGGCTCGGGTGGCGCTGAGGAAAACTTTGACGCTATGAATTTGACTGGAAAACTAATGTAGTCTAGAGCAGAAAAGTATGAACGGCTATTGGTTGTTGGATCTGGGGTTTTTGGTGGTTTCTTTCCAGTAGCGGGGGCTTTAAATGACAGAGATGACGTGCGCTCTGGTGGCACGTAGTCAGGATTAGTAGTAGGTCGCGGAATTGCAACTGCCTGTTTGGTTGGAGAGGGAAAGGTGCTGAAGCTTGAGCCCGTTACTGCGTTGCTCTTTCTCAGCTCATCTCTCTCTGACCCCCTTACATCTCGGGCCTCGGAGGCGGCACGGCTGGACTGCAAGGTAGACATAATAGAATCTATAGCGACAAGACTTTGGTCCCAAACCGTAAGCGATTTATCCGTGGAGTATGACAGTTGGGAGTCGAACCTGTATCCGATTGATCGTTTCAAAGGAACTGCATTCAAATGAGATCGAGTGTTTTGTTGGTAGAAGGTTTGGTGCCACAAAGATCAGGCAGAATAGCTGTCACTGTTGGTTGTTTCTCTGAACAGGGGCGTAATGACGGCTGTCTCTAAACTCTTCCCACACTGACTCGGGCAGAATCTCTAAGGCGATGATCATTAAAGCTGTGAAAGGAAAGGAAAGACCACTGTAATTTCGATAGAGCAAAGAATAATATTATGATTAAAGAGATTTCATAATGAAGTTCAAGGCATATGATCGTCCACTCCATTCCATATGCCAATGAGCTTGGGAGCAAATAAATACAAGTACACGACTGCAAATCCTATTTCCTTCCAAATTTTGCGTCTCTTCACCTATCCCTGTGTGACATCGGACACAAAGTATGGGGAGCCATAGTTGTGAATAGTCTGTCATAACAATGTTAAGTCTATGTAAAACAAAATGCATTTGTGGGTCCCTAAAAGGCGAATACTGTCCCCATACTTCTCTGACTTGCTGCTCTTTTCTCTCTCTTTTTTTCCCCGTCTCCCCCCCCCCCACCCCTTTTTTCATAATCAGCATCATCTCTCTCTCTGTTTTTAATATCATTTTACAAAATTTTATTATGCTATCAGTTCCCATTGTGGTTGGATAGTGCCGACCCGCAGGGTGTAAATTCCCTTTCCGCGGTTGTCATTCAGAGAGTTTTGAGTTGGTGAAGGACTTGACAAACAACGCCTAGAACTTCATCATGCTACTGATAGTAGTGATAGAGAGTGACTATGACGTCATAGATACCTGGCCTCTTTTCTGTTGCAGACTGATGACCTCAATACTGCCGACCGGACCCTGGACTGCTAGCAGACATAATATGAGTATGATTGTGCTGCCTGCAGGGGAGGGGTCACTGCTCAACAAAGTAACGCTTGATGGTCTTACTGACAGACACACACTGCGGTGGAGATTGCAGTAAGAGCCATGATACATTTCACATTACTTGTAGAATCGGTAAAAATGGGAGCAAAGACAAACGTCCATATGATCGTGTTCAGCACATTGAATTCACAGGCTATTGGTTGCCAGCTTCACACCTACGTTAGTCATAACTGTGATTAGATTTAATTATCATGACATACTGAGGCCCTAAACTGCTATTGACAAATCAATAAATTGAAGCCAAATACATGGCAATCGTGAGGTGGGGAAGACAGAGTTGAGCAGCTTACCTTTTCACAGATATGATCTGTGCTGAGTGTATTGTTTATGATGTGGGCTAAAAGTAAATGGATATAGATTTTGTAAGCGACAAGGAGAAAACTCACGAATTCTTTAAGAGTTAAAGAAGGAACATACATGCGGGAAAACCACAGACAGGCCTATATGCCTACCTGCCTTGTGGCAAGACCAGGCTGCCTCAATGAAAAACCAAAAGGATTCAACAGTTTGCCCTGTTTCATCAGTGTTTTCAATTATCAACTTATCGATTCTACAGCTTGTTATTGTTTCGTTTCATGTGATAAATTAGTCACTGGTTCACAGCCTGTGTCTTAAATTCCAAGCCATTTCTATGAAATGATGACTTGATGAAGTTTATGATGATGATAATTAGTTATACATAAAATTATTTGATTCGTTCTGGTGTATTTGGGTAGCTGCCTGTAAAGAGTCGTCATATATTTTATGACATTTCTATTAAACTGTGATGATACTAAAAAATGGTATCTAACTCTAATCCTAGCTATGACAAAAGAACTCGAGTACGTGTCTGGAAAGAATTCGCTATAGACCAAAACCAAGAATAATCGCACAGTCCTGGTAAAAATATGGTGTCCTCTCTAGTCATCTGACTATGTTGTCCGTTGATACAATGTCATGTATATGACAGTAGGTGTATATTTAGTAGTTGTTCGATTTTAGATCTAGATATAAATATATCGAACTTTTGTAGATCTAGACCTAGTTTGCACTAGATCCATAATGGTAATGTCTGATTGTACTTGACAGCAAGCAGGTCGAGCAGAGTTAGAACTACCAGTGAGAATAAGCATGGTGCAGTATGATGGTAATGAAAGGAAATAAAAAAAAGTGTAACTAGATCTAGATTTAGAAATCTACATTAGTCTTCCTGCTGCGTTACGTAGACTTTTTTTTTTTTTTTTACTAAGCTTAGATCTAAGTTTAGTTCGAGATCTAGATAATATAAATTTTAATGATGCAAGGAATTTGCATCCGGCATGTCCATCGATATTACTTTATTAGAATCTATTCTGGGACTTCAAATTATTAAGATCTAGGATCGAGCTAGGCTTTTATGTCTTGGAAATGTTTCAGCTCTGAGAGGGCTTTTTGTTGTTTGTTTGTTTGTTTTTTAATTAGAATCTAGATTCTACTTGCCAGGAAAAAAATGGTGTTGAGCAAGCAGTGTAAAGAGGGGGAAAACAACTTTAGGCCTAACTTTACTCAATTTCATTCGATAAATTGAACAAAAAATAAATAAAATGAAATAAAATTATAAAAAATAAGATTATTCTTCGTACTAGATATCTAGATCTAGATCTATATTCTCTTCATACCACATTAAAAATAAATAAATAAAATAAATAAATAAATAATTCACTACGTGTGCTTCAACTTCAAGCAGAGTCTGCAAATGGGATGTTTTTTCTTTCCTTATACTGCTTGTTCAGCACCTCTTTTGTCCGGCAAAGGGATGTAGATCTAGATCTAGCAGGGCTGGGCACAATTTTGTGATCTGTGTTTAAACGCAATTTTTAGTTGCATGAGTATCGGCAGATCTAGATCTATATCTAGATCTAGATCTACAAGTCATGTTCTCAGTAAGTTGTCATTGGCCAGACACCTTCAATGTCAGCCGGCCACAAAACTTCCTGTAAAAGCTTACCCATTTCGATGAGACAGATGGCGAAAAAGACAAGGGAGGAGAGAATGGTGTCAACTGCCGGGAAGAGCGGCTAAAGTATGAGTTTACAGAGTGACGGCCATCCTGATCGTTGGGTTGAGCGCAGTCACCCGTGGGGAAAGCTTTTCAGCACCATTTCGTGCCACCTTTCATTTTTCTGTCACAGTGACGTCAGGCGGTTGTCCTGCAACGTTACCGGAGGTGTTCACTAGCGGTTTCGTGAGGTGCGCTGTGGTGTGCTGCACTTCCGGTTGCCCAAAAATAGTAACTGTAAGATAGCTGAAGAAATGCGTGTGCCAACGAAAGAACAAAATGGGGAACTGCACAATGTAACTTTGTCCATTTAGTTAATTATAGTTATGCTGCAGTGTATAAACCTTGAAGTGGCACATCCTGGGGGGGGGGGGGGGGGGGGGGTTCGACAGTTTTCAATGCCTAAATCTCC
>JBCAUA010103778.1:0-23723 GCA_038406235.1 Peronia verruculata
GATTCATTAATAATTTTGGTTATGATTTCTGTAAGGCTCTCTATGTTGTCAAACAAAATTTGGGTGGGTATAGGATCAAGACAACACGATTTTGGTGGAGAGGACTTAAGTATATCTGAGACAAGCTGTTCATTCACAGAACCAAAAAATGACAATGATGTACCAGTAAAAGTTTCAAACACTGGTTTATCAACAATGCGTTTGTCAAGATCATCTCTTATAGAACTGATTTTATCACTAAAATATTTGCCAAACATTTCAGGTAGATCACATTCAGGAATTCCTTTTGGAAAGGTGGCTGGTTTAGATTTCCCACAAAGTGAATTTGTAATTTTAAAGAGAGTTTTGGTTGTAGAGCCTTTAGAAATTATATCATTATAATGTTTGCGTTTAGCACAGATAATTAGTTCGTTCACTTTCTTGTGCATGTCTTTGAAAATTTCACGGTAAACTGTCAATCCATTGGCTCTCCATTTCCGTTCAGCACGCCTACGTTCTGCCTTGGCAGCTTTAATCTCAAGTGTCATCCATGGAGCAGATGGTCGATCAGACACAATTCTTGTTGTCAATGGTGCATGTTGGTCTAGAATGGTCTTCATATGTTGTCAAATATCAACATTGCTACTGAGCTTGTGTTGTCTGAGGCATCAACCAAAATGGGCAGTAGTCCATTCTGAAGAACTTGAATGGTTTCAAAACATCTCAACTCTATGTTGGATTCTCACTATCAAAGAGTAGAACTTAGTCAAATTTCAATAATTGTGCATTTGTACTACAGTTCCCCAATTAAACCTGCCCTTTAATGAGATGTTTGTATGTCACAGAGATGATGATGATAAAGACGAGAAAGAAGAAGATATCACCAAAGATGATATGGATGATGATGAGAATTCCCAGAGTTCAGCAGCAGGGGCCAGCTCATCAGATGTTAAAACACCAGCAGAGCCCACAGAGAAGACAGAGTCAGCAGCTGGCGACAAAGATGCAGCACAGACTATCTCAGAAGAGAAAGCAGAGGACAAGGGAGAGGAGAAACCTGGACAAGAGGAAGAAGGTATGTGAAAAAAAAACAAAAAAACTGGTTTGCATCTTTTTTTCTTTCCTGCTCACGTGCATGTGCGGTTCTGTCGTGTGAACCCCATCCCCTAATAGGAGACAGAACATGTCCGTTCATAGTGAGGGCCATTTCAAAGTGCAGAAACATTTGATTAATAGCTGGCTCCAATTATTGTTACAAACTGGCTAATCTTAGGCTTATTTGCAAGTTTGAATTTAGTGAGTTTTTCCATTTCCTTAGTATGATGCATCTTTTCTGTCATTCACAGACAACAGCGATAAACTTCCATTCCCGGATGCATCTGGCTTGAATGTACGTTTGCGGAAGTGCATCACCAATTACCAGAGACATCACAAGAAACGCATGCTGAAGCATGAGCAACTGCAGAGGGTAAGTAGATAAAGATGCCAAGAAGGGCTCATCAACTACAATCCAGGACGAGGCTTTAAATCATCGTGTGGTCTTTTGTATATTACAGTTAGCCAATATTCATAGCATTTGAAAGTGAAACACCAAACACAGTATGTGGCTATCAACATATTGCATTTGTCCTTGAGAGAAAATTCCATCCACCATTGATGAGACAATCCCGGGTAACATTCATTCAAGTGCACTTGCACTTAATATACAAAAATATGAATTGTATCAGATCAAGGCAACTTTAAGAAACATAAATGCAGTTTTTTAAATCTAATGTTGGTGGTAAAAATTGGTTTCTGTAATACTTTCAATTAGGTCTCACATATGGTAAATCTCCACTTCTTTCGGAACAGTTCAGTTGTTTTTGTTGGTTTTTTTTTTTTTTTTGTTTGGAGTGGATCAGTGAGTAATTTTGAATCATATTAAGCTTTAGCTGTACAGACTTTCTAGTAGAGGACCTACTTGGTTTTCTGTTTATGTTCCTTGTGCATCTTTCCTCCTTTTATCTTCCTCACATATATGTTTGCCAGGGAGTGCATTACGCAAAACATTATAACTGTCTGTAGTTTATAGAAATCTAAATAAAAGAGTCATCCATGTCGAAGCATTTTAGTTTTATTATAGAATACAAAAATTTGCTAAAGCTATGATGGTTATGGGGTTTCAATGGACAATATTTTAAATTTTGCTAGAATGAGAGTGAAAAAATTCTTCAAAATTCTAAAATATTTCTCAATGTCATGTCAAAATAATATAGTAAAGCAATACTCTTAATTTCAGAAAATGGAGCGCAGAGAAAGGACAGACACCAACCTGAAAGAAAGAGAATACAAGAGGAAAGAAATTCAGCAAACGTAAGTTTCCCCCCTGTATTTGCCATTACTGTGATCTAAATTTTAGAGCTGTTTTTGAAAAATTGAATTTGTTATGCCAATATTAAGAGAAAAAAAATACGAAAATTTGTTAGGATCTGAGGATATGTATTCACTCTCAGAATTAATTATTCTTAAGATAAAGAAAAAATTGTGTTTGATTTTGACTAAACTGTAAGACATTCTGAAATTTTATTCAAGTATTTTTGAGAGTTTAGTGTCACAGAAAATACTCTAATCAGAAGTTTGAGTGAAATTTAGCCTAAGTTTCATTTTAGGCCCATCCCTAGCACTGCATTCTTGATGTACAATCTCAGTCGTGCAGGGAGGCAGGTCTTAGCCTGATTAAAATGTTAAGTATGCGGATTCATTACAGTCGCTGGACACGCAGAGAGGAGGCTGATTTCTATCGAACAGTGTCCACATTTGGTGTGGAATTCAGCCGTGCTGCTGGGCGCTTCAGATGGGACAGGTTCCGAGAGCAAGCTCGTCTGGACAGAAAGCCGGATGAGTCTCTGACAGAATATTTCCATGCCTTTTACTTTATGTGTCAGAGAGTTTGTGGCAAGCTCAAAGCTGGTGACAGTAAGTGCACAACACTTGTCTTCATAGAATCTCTAAGGTGAAGAACTAATTGTTGGTCACAATATCAAGAGATACCATCAGACTGCACTTAAGTTTGATCCAGTTTCCTTTTTTTTTTTTTTTTTTCATTTTGTTTTATTTTGATTCCAAAAGCATATGTACATTATTTTCATTTCCTTGTATTGCTGATTTTCTTTATTCATCAAAATCCTTTTGAGTCTCATTTTCCCTTTCTGATCATTTCCAACGTGCCTAATGTTTGACATTCACTCACATGGATTTGATACCTTTTCAAACATTAGTTATAGTATTTCTTGTAATATCTGATGGTTGTCTGAACGTTCCCAGTGCCTCCCAATATGATCTTTGTGGAACCTATCACTGAGGAGAGAGCGAGTCGCTGTCTGGCCCGCATTGACCTGTTGAACAAGATCCGTCAGGACATTCTGATGCACCCCCACCTGGAGGAGAGGATCAAGCTATGCCAGCATTCCTATGACATGCCCAGCTGGTGGATCTGTGGCCAGCATGACAAGGAACTGCTCATTGGAGCTGCTAGGTACTGAAGCACTTATGTTATACATTTATAGCAATATCCCCTATCATCAAGGTGATAAACAATTGCTGAATTTACTTTGGGGAGTTTTCAGTTGATTTTGGCCTGCACGTGGAGCAGACCATACATTGTTCGTAAATAATAATTCCCTAAGATCAGATAAGAAGTAGAGAGAAGTTGGATTACTTTTCATTTCATCTAACTCACGCCTTTATCTGTGGTCAGATATGTGTTGGTTTCTCATGTAGCCACTGACAATGACTTGGGTAAAGGTATTATCATCGTGACAATATAGTCCTTTCAACTTCAGATACTTCAGACTGAAGCACACAAATTGTTGTCACACAAATTAACTTCAAAAACTACGGGATGTAGCATCTTGGTTTCACACTTCTAGAAAGATCAACAGTATGTTAATCATTTATAGGTTTTTGTCTATGTATGTGTTAATTCCCCTCTCTGCCTGACTTAATGTAATATTTCAGAATGTGTTGTCTGGCACAGACAAAGTATTTTCCTCAGCAGTATTTCATCTAAGCTAACCTTGAGTCATGCTTTGAGTTATTTTGTTTTGGTTAATTGTCATTGTTTGTCATGGTGTGATAATGAATTGGAAAATTTCTGACTCAGAAATAGGTTAATTACTTCTGTATGATACAGTTTATTACAAATACCACTGACCAAAAAATTCATTTCTCAGTATTAAGCAGGCCATTTCAATATTTAACTTGCTCTCTTTCTGCAGACACGGTGTGGCCAAAACTGATTTCAACATTCTTCGTGACAAGACCTTGTCTTTCCATTTGGTGCTAGAAAACTCACTGCGATCTCTAAGGGGCCACCCAGCGCCCATGACCCCTTTCCAGGGACCCCCTCGTATGGACCTCATGAGTGAGTGCAGATATACAGAACAGTCACCAAGATTCTCTGATGACGTGCAGATTTCATGTTAATAGCAGTGGTTAATTGATTAGATTAACATGTCTCTCAAATATTGTGATTTTCAGTTGAAAGAAAGATGATCATTTATATGTCATCTGCATTATTGTGCACAGCTTATATCTTGATCTTTAATCAAGTAATATTGCATACATCTTTGATTTTATTTATGAGTATACTACTTTTATTACTGAAGATTGTACATGCTCATTAAAACGAACGCACAAGATTCACAAAGCCAGAATATTAAGAAAATAAACCATCACTCAGTTGTAGTACATTGGTTTGATGTTTTGCTTCAATTGACAAATAAGCTACGATGAAAGTATGTGACATGTTACCTTTATTATTATTATTATTGTCGTTGTGTCTTTTCTTTTTTTTTTTTAATTGATATGTCTTTTTTCATTCAAATTCGCCTAGCACTTTACCTTGACTATTAGAATCAATCATGTTTCTGTAAACCACTTTGTTAGATATTTTCATGCTCAAGTCATTGATATGTATTTTCTACTGTTGTTCACAGCAAGCACTCCTATTCCCAAACATGAACGACTGGAGCAAATGATGAAGACTCCTGCCTCAGAGATAAAGCCAGAGAAACTCAAGTTTGAAGAAATGGCTGAGGCTGCAATTCCAGTGACTAAGAGTGAAGAAGAGACAAGGAAAGTGGAGACAAAGAAAGAAGAGCCTGCTGAGGATTCTGTGACAGAGGAGAAAATGGAAACTGAGGCTAGCAAAGATGAAGGACTGGACGAACAAATGGAGGGTAAGAAAGAAGTGAAAGACAAGGAGGACAAAGAACAAGATGAGTCTGGAGCTGAGAGAAATGTGTCAGCCGAGGACAAAAAAGATGAAGCAGTGAAAGAGAAAGTTGAGGAAACAAAAGAGGAAGGTGAGGTAGAGAAAGGTATGAGTGACATAGAGAAACCAGAAATAAGTAAAGATGTAAAAGATGGAGACACCAAATCAGAAATGGTTGAAGCGAATGAATCAGATAAGCCTGAAGAGAGCATAACAGAGAAAGCTGACGAGAGTAAAACGGTCAAGGCCGAAGAGAGCAAAACAGACAGGCCTGAAGCAGAAACACTTGAAGAGAGCAAAACAGAAAAGCCTGAAGAGAGCGAAACAGACAAGGGCGAAGAGAGGGAAACAGACAAGCCTGAAACAGACAAAGCTGAAGAGAGCAAAACAGACAAATCTGAAACAGATGAGGTTGAAGAGAGCAAAATAGAAAAGCCTGAAGAGAGCAAAATAGAGAAGGCTGAAGAGGGCAAAACAGACAAGATTGAAAGTGAGGATAACAAACCAGAAGTCACCAGTGATGATCAAAGCACAGCATCAAAAGATGTTGAGGATGTGAAAACTGGCAAGCCAGATTCTCCAGCTTCCAAATCTAGCCCAGCCTCAGCTGAAGCAGCTTCTCCTAAAGAGGAAAAACCAGTGAAGGAGGAAATCAATTCTACTGAGGAAAATGCCATCAAAACCGAACCTTCAGAGGAGGCAAAAGAATATTCAGAAATGCCCAAACTAGAGCCTTTAGAAATGGGAGAGGATGTCCCACCTTTGAAAATGAAAACAAAATCTACTGATGAGAAAGGAGGAGAAGTCAAAAAGGAGAAGAATGTGGAGGAGAAAAGCAAAGATGAAAAAGAGAAGGTGAAAAGTGAAGAAGACATTAAAAGTGATTCGATGAAGGAGGTGAAGAAAGAGGAGCCTGCTGCTGTTATTGAAATTGGTGATGAAGATGAGGAAGACACCAGGCCTGACTACGTGAAACTGAAGGAGAAAATCATCAAGACAGAGATTGAGAGAATCAATGAGGAGCGTCTACGTAGGGAGCAAGACACTAGAAGAGCAGAAAATGGAATTTCGGTGAGTCTTCCTCATTCACTATTTTGACAACATTAAAAAGTTCAGGGCAAATGTTCGTGTCGGAAAAATTAAGAAAAGTAGGACTCTTTACAATCTGTTCCTCCTCTCTGATCCCTCTTCCATAATAAAAACCTGTGATCTAACTGTGCAGTATTTTTGACAGTGGCTCTTTTGATGCACCATATCATTTGGCTAAGATATGCTTTCCATTTTTATGTGTGATGTAAATATTACGATTTTTACTTCATTATTAAGATACAAGAATACATAGATATGATATACAAATGTTCAAATGTCATATTTTAGTGATGTTTCGGGCATAGATCTAGTTGCTTATGTTTCTCAATTAAGAAATACTGAGTAGTGGAACCATTTCCAACATGTCTCTTTGAGGCCTGCTGCTCAACTTTCATTCATATTTACTGTTGTACGCTGCATCATTAGAGCATAATTATTATTGACTGTTTCGATGTTTGTCTGTTCCCCAGCCCTTTCCGCCAGGCACACCAGGCTTGTATACTGATGATTCCAGCCTTATGGAGGTAGAAGGCTTGGAGCCAGGAGAGATTGCTCCTACTCGATATTTTGGACCAGCAGTGGAGTGGCCAAAGGTGGGTTGGCGTTATTGGACATGGACACTGACATAATACAGATATAGCACCATGGGAATGTACTGAAATCTCTTCAGTTTTAGATGTAATCTTCACTTAGGGGGTGGGGGTGGGTCCTGAAATCGTAATTTTGGTAAAAAAATTATCGATTTTCGGTTTTTGTGCTATTGGTAACAGCAACCATGTCTACACGTTTCTACCGAGATTTCACTTGATTCAACATTATTTGTGTGAAAAAAAAGTCTGTTGAAGGTAGGGGGATCACAAAAAGGTTGAAAACTGAGTTGAAATGCAAAATTTGTGCCAACGAATTACACCCTCTAAATTTGATTTTACATTCGATACTTTGGTATTGGTACTTGCTTCGGCCCACCTTCATTCGTCATATAAAGTATCAACTTGTTTGATTCTACCAAGAGTGAGATATAACACGCTGCACAGCCCTACCCCCTAGCACTTGTCGCCTGACTGTGTGACCTACTTAGGCAGGCATAGTAAATTCAGTCATAACGTAATAACATCCGGGTAATATTAGCTGAGGGTGCGACCATCTCTTACACACACAGCGCTCGTTCGCAGTTGTCATTGGCTGACAATCTCAGCCGATCGTCACCTTGCAGCTTCGTGACTATTTTTGGCTTGGCCGTGCGCAGTTTTTCAACAGCGTGTATCAGCTGTGTTTTGTTTACACTGTACACTATCATAGTTTTGCGTGCTTTTTTGCCTGTGATTGTTTACAAAAATAAACCGTGTCAAAGAAGAGAAAGTCAGACAGGAGAAAGAAGCTGAGGAAGTTGTTCCTGCCTACGAGGCTGGAATGTTTTGAGCTATTCAGCATGTACAGTCAATTTTCTGTTGTTACAACTTTCAGACGCATTTCTCTCAGAATGTGATTTTTTATCACATAATTTCTATCTCCTTTGTTATTTCTGAACCAATCTAAAAGTGCTTTGGCACAAATCATGTCTGTAGGTATACAATAAAACAAATAGAGAGATATTTGGAAAAAGTTTCTTAGTTTTCTTGAAAACAGCTGTTTGGGGGGCCAATATTGGGAGAAAAACGAATTGTCCTATATATATATTTCATAAATTTTTATAAAATAATATACAGCAGATATCAAAAAAAGCTCTCTATTTCATGACAGGACAGATGTCTCGGAATATGTACAGCAAATACCAAACAAGTACGATAATTTTTGAGAGAGGAGATAGATATTGAAATTGGCAAATTTTGAACTGGGAAATTCAAGATGGGCGCCGCCGCCGCCCCCCCCTTAAAAAAAAAAAAAAAAAAGAGAATGTTTTTTGTTTTACTTTAAGTATAAATGAAAAAAAATGAGAGTTAATCTCCAGAAAGAATTTAGATGTTGATTTTGTGAACTTCTGCTATCTTTACTGAAGCAACACAGATTTAAATGGCCTATGCTCAACTGATTCAATATTTGGATGAAAACATCAAGCACCATTTACATTGTTTTAACTGTGAAGGATGTGTTGTCCTTTTGTAAGATTCATCTATCTGGCTGCTTGTGTGCTTGTCATTTTCTTATTTTTATTCTCTGTTATAATTCAGCTAACACAATTATACTATTGTTTGCTTTCACAGGATCGAGTCATCTTCCATCGCTTGGAACATATTTGTTACACGATTGAACACGGCGAGTGGCCATTTGCCAGACGGCCTGCCCAAGCCTTTTTCCCACCTGGCACCCCAACCCATGTCGACTCCCGCAGCGAGACTCCTGTGAGTGCTGTCCTCAAATCGGACAGTGCCACAGGAGTGGACTCCGATCAGAGTGAAGGGGTACCAGGGGTGGATCTGTGTAATCAGGTGATGATGGCGGCAGGGCCCGATGAGGCTTCTGACCGAGAGTTTTTGGTGCAAATGTCCAGCGAGGTAGGGCAGACTCACCAGATCACCAAACATTACCTCATATATCTGAATGGACCTTTTTATTTTTTAACATCATTCTCAAATACTGCTCCACTGCATCTAATGCTACTGCTCTTTTGAAATCACTTGATGGGATATGCTTGCAGTTTGTTTTTATTTGCTATGCTTTCTGTTATGTGAAGATCTCCAATGCTATGAAAAGTGATAAAACTTGGATGTGGCAGAGGCTGATCATTTTTCTATAATGTGATATCTTCATCATCACCATCATCATCACTGTAATGCTTGGTTTTTCACATATGCATATATCAGTCATAGTGATGCTTGCATGACTGGCTTCTTCCTAACTGACATCAAAGGAAAATTTGGAAAGATCTCAACACACCACATTTCAAATTTGTCTTTGTTTAAAAATCTGTCTGGCATGAGGTTTGGTCATGCCTTTCTTGGTCTGATGCTTTTGGCTGAAGGATGTATGAAAGGCTGTGGAAAAGAGTTTTTAGCCCAAGGCATAAGAAAGGTAATAATGTGAAAGTAATTTACAAACTCATAGATAGATATTTTTACCCTTCCTATCTGAACTAGGATAAAAGCAAGAAAAGTTTTAAGACAGCATTGTTTGGAGTGATCAGAATGCTCACATTTTATCTTCTTTGTGTTGTCCACCAACTTTCTTGAATACAATCTTATCTTGATTGCAGGAAACACTTAAGAAGTGGAATGGAATAATTCATATTCAACTAAGCAAAAATCTGGAAATCCCCGGCAGAGTGTTTGTATCCCCTGATAAAAGTAAAACATCCACTGATGTTTGTTACCGCTCCACCACAAGATCTAAGAACAATTGTCACTGGTCCCTTGCATTTTTTGTGCACTTTTCCACATCAGTGGTAGTGAACAGTTTGGAGTGCTTGTACCTGGGAGTGAAATTAGATGCAGATTTCCAGCCATTCGCTTGGCCAGAACAGATCTGTTATTGCTTGGTGGTAGAGTTACATTTTGAAAAATCTGGATCATACGCAAGTGGTAGTGGTTAAAAAATATGCCACTTGATCTCAAATTGAATATTTTTAAGCAAGCTGTTTACTTTTGGGGAATTTGACCCCACTTGTGCTATAGTCTTTTCCCTACATAAATACATCCTGTCATTTCCGTCTCCGATCAATGCAGATAGTGAACTTAAATTGGGCTAACTGTTTTGCATATTGAGCAAACATGAATGTCAGGATAAATTAGCAAGGCATCATAATATCATTGGACATTTCCGCATTGGAGTACAGGCACGTGTTTGTTTGTTCGATTTTATTCTGATGTATAGCAGAAAATATGCAGTGCAGGGGCCTTACAGAATTTTGTAATAGGTGTTGCATGCTTTTCAGGTGTCAGAAATTTTGCGGAAAGTGTGTATTGATCAAAGAACATTTAGAGATCTTATTAGCCAAAATTGAAAAGAATTCTGTACCACTTTAAGGACAGTTGCTGTTTTCTCCATACGTTTATTTTTCTTTGTTGTTATCTTCTCTTCTTCTTGACATCAGTCCCCTCCCTGTTCATTTCAGAGGAATGGAGTTTTTACCCTATATTTTTGCTTTGGGTGATGTGCTGTGAGTCTGCCTTACTTTGCATTTACTATTTCTAAAATATTTACTGGCAGCATATTAAGCTACATACCTTTTCATTTTAACTTTAATTACTGGTGTTGCATTTAGTCACTGCCTTCATGAGCTGCTATTTTAATTTTTGTTTTTCACAACCACATGCTGCTTTAATATATTTGGTTTGCTTCATCATCTCATCAGCTGTTGAATCGTGTTTTTTAATACAGCATTTAAGATAACTAACATTTGTATAACAAGTAAGATATAAATTGAATGGGAATAAATTACTGTAGGTATATATCTTAAAGAAAAACTTTGGCTGCTATTTTATATATGACCATGCGATAGTTCAGTTATTATTTCTGGATTACAAATCACAGAATTTCAACCTTTATGTCAGTGTTTAAGAGTGGCTTGTAAATTTGTAGTTTTTTATGCTCCTCTGGTGTTAGGTTCTACACCCAGCTGATTTAAACAAGCAGCAGATTAATATTTTTGATCTGCAAAGACCTTTGAGCTGAAAAATTAACATGCTCTTTTTCTTTGTTGTCACAATGTTCATGTAGCCGAGGAATGAAAGTTTGAAGCTGACATTCCATAAGAGAGGACGTGGAAGAAGAAGAAAGTATGAGATAGATCCTGATAAAGGTGAGCAGATGTTTGGTTGTTTATATTTTGTGGGAGACAAAAAGAAACTAACCATTAGTATGATGTAGTCTTTTGTATCTCTGTTGTTCTCAGTTGCTACAGGGAAAATAAGAATATTAGCATCCAGGGAGACATGGTTTTGTCCTTGGCATATATACTGTGTTCTCTCATTTACAGTATTTTTGATGTTTGAAATCTACAGAAATTTTTTATCTTTTTCTGTAGAAGTTATTAAAATCAAAATGTGTGGAATTTTTAAATGGCATGTGGTTTTAAAGGTTTAAATACATTTTTGATGATCCACTACTATGTTGTTTGTATAGAGTGAAGTAGAATGGAACAGTGACGCAAAAATGGAGAATTTCAGATCTGTAGATTGGACTGACAGAAACAAAGAGTGGCTGCTAATAAGTACAGCACTTTTACGGCCAGTTGTGCTCCTTGGTTGACTTGTCACTCCTATGACTGCCCAGATGTTAATATTTTCTTATCCTTGGCATGTGTTTTTTAGACTTTGGATTTATCTTGGAAAAGAATGACTTAAATTAAGCTGATGAAATGTGACTATATAATATTTCACAAAAGTGTGAAATGTGTCATTCTCTTCCGTACATGGATTAAGAAAAATGCAGGACATGCAACAAAAATATAGAGTTTCATGGAAACTGCTTCAAAGTGTGAAAATTGTATTAGAAGACAGCCATGCTGTGTGCTAGTTTGTTGGCCTTAAAATGCAGTTAGGAAATAGATTTGTTTTTTATTAGTAGGAAAAAAGGAATGTTCAAGGTGCTTGGTGTGAATTTGCTGATGGTAAACGGGTGAAATTCATTGAGAAATAGAGTAAAACCTTTTTTTTTTTTTTTTGCATTTTTCATTATTTATCTTTATGAGCAGATCACATTGAGCTGAGTGAATTGATGAAATTGTTTGAGATGCAGTGTTAGCTTACTTTCATGTGTTACTACTTTCCAGCAAATCGCATCCAACAGCTGTTGAACCAGAGTGCATCAGGTGCTTTGTCCAGTGATGATAGCCAGCAGGAAGCCATGAGTCTGTCTAGCCAGTCTCAGGGTCACAACTCCTCCTCTGCCACCACTCCGAGTGCTCACAACTCCCAGCGACATCTACCCACATCACCATTAGTGACCTCCACCCACTCATCATCCATACTGTCTCAGTCACATGTAAGTAGGCAATCTGCATCAGGTCACCTCTCAAAAATGATCACATTCTGACTGTGTGCTCCAAAGAATAATTAGGAACACTTCATGGAATATCTGCATTTTGTTCATGTAAGCCTCGACTAGAAGGCTTGGTTATTATAAATAGATTACATGGTTCATTGTCTCCATATTATCAGTGAAGTTCATGCTCTGATAGCAGTTGTCAACATCACCATTTTCATAAAATTTATATATCTCGTCGTGCTTAAATGTAAATTTCAGTATCTTTGTACTGTTTATCCGGAGTGCCTTCTCCATGGCATTATCTGACTGCGTTCATCCTATGCAACATCAGTTATAATTTGCCAAAGGTCTGACTTCCATATTTGTCATAAAGCAGTGAAAGTGTTTATCTAACACCATCTTTTGACTTCTTGTTTCATTAGCACAAGCCTAGTCCACTTCTGAATGGCAGCAGCTCAGCAGAACTTGATCATGCTCAGTTACAAAGGCGAATGGTAAGTTCATGTAAAAGGAGTTCAAATGTTAGGAGCTGTAACAACAGGTCAGATCTCTTTACTGTGTCTTTTTGTAAGTTTTGCCAAAATGTCTAGCTCAGTCAGCAAATTGTCCTCATCTCATGAAGGGGTGCAGGTATAATTTCACTCTTTTTGTTGTTCTTTTTAACCATCCGTTGTATGATCTGAGTGAGAATTATATGTTCATGAAGCACCATAGCAATGGCATTATCACATCTTCACAAATTGTTGCATAGTAACATCAACAATTACATGTGGTGGTAACAACTTTAAAATGTAATGTGTTCAGACCAATAGATATATGTAATGGTATGTCCCTTCAAAAAATAGTTGAAGAAATATAAGTTACATCAAATTATAAACTGAGTACAAATTGAATCTTATTGTCTACATGTACTGCTCATTATTAGAGCAATGCTCAATTTTCAATCGCTGCTTTACGTATCAAAAAGAAGAGGTAAAAAATTAGTTCAGTTTGTTGTTGTTGTTGTTTTTTTTCTTTGTATATCAATTTCACTAGAATTGAGTGATAGAAATTCTCCAGAATCAGATAAACAAAAAACAGCAATGCTGCTTTTGAGGGATAGTGTTTTAAATATTTTTTATGAAAATTAGAGGCCAAAGAATTGAAGGGTTTGATGTTTAATTTTTTTTAAAAAAAAACTTTGAATTGACATTTTTGTATGGATGATCCATAGATGGAACAAGGCCTGTTTATCCCTGAGCAGAAGAGAAGAGGACGAAAACGCCGATCAGAAAAGATGGCTGAAATGGCTATGGCAGAAGCTTTGGCCAAACGTGAACAGATAAGGATACTGTCCATGCTGGATCCAGGTAGGGGATTGGCAGTCTTAAAGCTTATACTTTAGCTGGTGTCATTGTCTGCTACATGAAATATCAATAAGTTTGTAGAACATTAGCAAGATTAATGTGCTTTGACACCACAGTCATTGATCTGGAATGTCTGTTGAAGAAGAACGGTGAATTTTTAAAGAAAATGGCTGCCTTATCATTCTGATTTATGTTCTTTGTGTAGCCCTGCTCTTTGGGTTTGATTCAGCATATCATAGGGTTGTAGAATCACTTGATTCAAGCAAGAGATGATTGTGGATAACAACAGAACAGGAACATTTGACTAGCTGTTTGGTTAGCCAGTTTATCATGAGAAAGCTTGACATGGCAAAGTGTAGTTTTGAGAAAAAAGAAGTGAATGCTACAGAATTTACACTTTGGTTATTGCAAGTTAGCGGATGGCTGTCATGGAGATCATGATCGGCTTCTTTGCTCAACATAGCGGCAAAATAGAAAAGTTTCACCACACATAATAAACAAATTAAACAATTTTATACCAGCTCACACATGCAGGACTGTAACCGTGACAGCATTCTCAGCCACATCTAACAGCTCCTGTTGCAAATCCAAAAATTTTGTGGGTTATTTGCCTTCATTTCAGTTTCATTTCCTACATGAGGGATTGTGGACATGGCATGCTGCAATTCCAAAATTTGTTTTGCTACATGATGATAATTTGTGCCATTTTATTGGGGTTTTTTTGTTGTTGTTGTTGTTGTTTTTCTAGCTATTTATGTGAAGTAGTTTATGCATCTCTTGTTTGAGTACTCCTTGGGCTTAGTGTGCATGAAGAAGAAATGAGCAAGTATATCCATTATCAGTGTAGTGGAAGCAGTGAATAAGTGTTGGGTGATTATCAAATGATTTTGTTTTTGATTTCATGCAATTGTTGAATAATTATATCCTCGTCATCTGTCACTGTGGATTAAAGAAATGAATGAGATGTAGACGGCTGTGTAAATATTTGTTTACTAGTTGAAAAGAGAGGAATGGAGACAGTTCTCATTGTCTTGCAGAAACACCTATCCCGATGATCAACCTGGAAGATGGCAGTGTCTTGCCCAATGAGGAATGTCCCAGGAAGAAAGACATGGAAGAATGGATGCGCAAACATCCAGGCTACATGATCGACAACAGCATCTGTCTGTTGGATCCCTACTTGTCAGAGATGCAGGCCTCCATCTCGGCTGGCACTGTGGCAGGTCATTCTGGTGCTAGCAGCAGTGGTGCTGCTTCCTCTTCCAGGATGTCTGCCACACGCTCCTCCTCCGCCACTCCCAGCACCCCGAGCCGAGCAGCGGAGGACGATGACTCAAACTCTCAAGTTGTGCTCAATACTCCAGAGATTGGACCGGTAAGTCTTGCTGGGATCAGTATCTGGAAATGTTGCATATTTATTGAGTTATTCGTCGCTTCATGTTAATGTTGAAACATATAAGATTCATAGCTCTGATAGAATACTGTTCGCGGACTTCAGTTTTAAATCTGTAAAACAACAGTTCTAAAAGAGTTAGGTATTTTTTAATTGGATGATATGTAGTAAGTCAGTCATAGCCACATTACACAGTTGACACAATGCGGAAAGCAGTTTTGACACAAAATTTGTAAGATATCATAATTCAGTCTTTACTTACAATTCATGACAGTCCCTCACATATTCAATTCAAACAACATAATTGTCCATTAGGCCTTGCAATCTTATATTATTGAACAGTCTGGATAAGACAAAAATGTAAGCCAAGCTGGTTTTTGCCATTGTGTTGACAAATATCAGCATAATTTTCTGCATTGCCAGGATTTTGAAGATCGTTTGTAGAAGGCACAGTTGAATATTTTCTTGTGATTGTTCTTTCTAACCTTTCTCTTTTCTATTTTTTTTTTTTTTTTTTTTAAATTTATGTTTTGGATAAGATGAGAGATAAAGAAGAGGAGTCAGGTTGACAGTATTCTGTTCTCTTGTTGACAGAGATCATTGAAGCAGCTCTCATCCAATACAACTTTGTTAACCCATTTCTGTTAGCACAGCCTGTGACGGTTTTTATAGCATTTGCATTGCATGAATGTTCATTATGAATTCACTGGCTGTAGGTTAATCTTAGCCTTGTATAATCTTTTTTTTTTTTTTTTTCGTTGTTATATTTATTTCTTCATTTTTACTTGCTTTGATGTTGACTGCTGCTGCAAACTACATGTAATAAAGCAAGAAAAAAAAAACTAATAGAAGCACAAGCATACTAAAATACTCTTAGATGAGGCTTGCCTATTTTGATGACAGGAAAAGCTTTTGAAAATTTGGATGCCATAATCTGCATTACAGTTATCCAGTTTAAATTATTTTTTAGATATTTACTTGCCTCTGTGTATTTTGGTCTTTATAATTGCATCATATTCTGAGGTGTGCAAAAATTGACTGGGCAAATTGCTGTGAAGAGTTTCTTTAATCTCTTTCCGCTGTCAACATCTAGCAATATGCAATATTTTTAGGTGCTTGCAATATTAAATGTTCAGCAGAGCTTTATTGAGGTCAGTTTTTGCACACCTTCATTGATATCATGCTAACTGTTAAGTTTTAAACTGCATCATCTGGAATCTCCCGAAAGATCTAATAATTGTCCTCTTTACTTATTTTGATTTGAAAACTTACAAGATATTTGATGTGTATTTGGCATTGTGATGGACTATCAGACTTGTCTTCACTGAAGAAAATTGAATTTGAAAATTTACTCTTCAAAGAAAAGGGGGAACAGTTTTAAATGATTAAGGGAAGAAGGCATATTTAGAAGGCAGAAATGTTGATCATTTAAGCTTAATTCTCTCAGTGATTTTTTTTTTTTTTTTAAATTACCCATTTTGATGCAGATTTAGAACCTGCAGGCAGTTGTCATTATAGTAATGTTTTTTGAAACATTGCATTTCACTGGTACAGTTTGGTTCTTTCTTTGTGGCCAAGAGAGCCTTCTATCAGTATCAGATTCACTTTCCAACATGAGAAATTTGTCTTAACAGAAAAATGCACCCAGTATATTTTCAAGCATAAATAATTATGCAGAACAGGGGGTATATGTGAATGCAATGATGTAGACCGATCAGATGGTATGGCATGCAGCCATGTCAGGTTATTGAGTCAGACCAAGGAGAATTTCAGTGAATGAAATAAGTTTTTCCACTGGCTGAGATTGTCTTTTTCAGCATTCCACATGAAAATTACTCACCTTCAGAGATGCAGAAATTAACCTGTACGGTCTTACTATTGTAGGGATTTGCTCATGTGAAATGGAGGTATTTTAGACTGCTAGCAGGGTAAATTTTGTTAATTTACTTTGAAACTTTGACATATCAAACTCTGTTGGAAAGTGAATATATTTTAAGCTGTTAAATTTTTTGCTTCTGGTGGAGTCTGGTCTTGCTCTTTTCTCCCTTTCATTGTCTTGTATCAAACCCTGGGCCATCGTGCCCTTTGTTTATTGCTGTTTGTGTGATGTACGCTTTTGTATGGGCCCCAGCATCATCATGGCTACCCAACCCCACAGGAAACGTTTGTCCGGCGGAGAGGTCGGAAACCCCAGCTAGACCCTCGAACATTGAATTGGGACCAGCTGACAGGCAATGAGAAC
Organism: Peronia verruculata; assembly: GCA_038406235.1. Lineage (NCBI taxonomy): Eukaryota > Metazoa > Mollusca > Gastropoda > Systellommatophora > Onchidiidae > Peronia > Peronia verruculata. The sequence goes on from JBCAUA010103778.1 coordinate 17,226, forward strand.
GTGGCAGTGGTAGAGAGAGGGACAGGCAAAAAGGTGAGGGTGAGCCCCTGGGTTCTCCATAGTATCACTGGCACTGCACATTTAGCAGTCACTTGTAAGAGTAGCTCAACTCGTGTCATAGTCACTTTATACTTCACTGATGTTGGATGGACACTCAGCTGACTGATTTCAGTGATTTGTTTCAGATGATGGATTTTTACAGGTGTAGTAATATCTTTGATACCACTGGTCAAACGACTGAGAATGTTTCAGAGCATATTTATATTTAATGTAAGAATTTCCTGCATAACAGGGTACCCAAGACATGTTTTGCATTTTCAGTGCTGGAAATGCTCAGTAGTGAAAGACAGGATTGAAGTGATTTTGTGATTTTTGTTCCTCCACTATGCTTAGTTGTCAACATTTGACCAGTGCTGTAGATTGTGATGAAAGATTGTGATCATGTGGAGAGAGTACCAATGATATAGTCTCAGTGTTACACATTGTATTATTTTGTACCAGTTGAGCATGGTCCCCTAGGTCTGTCTATATGTTTGATTGGTTGTCACTATCCTTGCATGCTTTGTGTTTGGGTGGACTGTCCAGCTGATGTACTCACTCATGCACTGACACACACATGGGTGGCTGGAGAGTTTGAGATAATCAGTTCTGACAAAAAATGTTCTCACAAACCATGATCTTGACTAATAGTACAGCACCATACAGAGACATTGATAGAATTCAGCATTTGATATATTCTCCGCTTTGACCAGTACATTTCACATGTTGGCAGATAAAACTTGGACAAGGGCAAAATTATCCCCAAATCATGCATCTGAAAATGCGGTTTCTTGCCAAATGATTTGAGGAATGAGCTCTTTAAGAACTTCAAGAATTTCACAGGCAATACATAGTTTTTTCAGTTTTTTTTGTCTCTGGTCTTGGGCCTGCACTATCCTCTGTTCATCTAGATATCTGTAAACTTTTGACAAAACCATAGAAAACAAAAATTCATAAAAATAACTAATGCACGCTTCTTCAGTTTCTGATCAAAGTAGAAGAGAGCTGTCAGTAACTTATGGTAATATCAATGCCTGGCAAAAAGCAGTGAATCAGCTCTTTGTACACTTTGGATAGATTCAGACTTTGTATTGTGGAGTTAATAAGTTCATCTTAGAAAACATGATCTTTCAACAAATATGTGGGAGAAAAATGCAAATACGACATAGTCAAGTGGGATGGTAGCTCTTTTGAATATCAATATTGAAATGGGGAATTATATTAAATCTTCATGATGAGAGATTATGGATGTTCTAGGAGAATGGAGATCATGCCGAGATCCACAAAAAGAGTAAAAGAAATTGAGAATAAAAATATGACTGATATTGCAAGTCCAACATATCAAAGCGGGCAGTCTGGTCTCTGAGAATATGTGATGATCAACAGTTTGATCACTGTAGCAATATTATATCATTTTCAACAAGCCTGTAGATAAATCTTTCTCTGAATCTCCCATAAATATTTTCTAATATTGTACTCTGCTTTCTGTTTGGCATTTTCACTTGAAGATTCTTAAACGCTTGAACTAATAATTAACTGCTCTAGTGCTGAATTAATTTTCACAGCAGCTTGCCAAGTGTTAAATATGCAGCTTGATTGATGGTGAAGAGAACACATCTGATACAGCTGTTTTTCCTCCGTCCTTCTGTTTCACCTTATCACTGGTGACATGGTATCACACACTCCTGTGCGAACACTTTTTATTAGAGTAAGTCAAAATAGTAAACAACAGGACTTCAGCTTGCTAAGTTAGATGAAAATAATGATAATAATATTTTGCTTTGTGGATATATGAGAACAATGATCCAATATCTAGATATGAAAGCCAATGAATATAGCGTGGTGTTACAAAATATATCAGAAATACAAGAACTAACTAAAGTACCACGAAAAATTACATTTTGACCTTGGCAGTTTTAAAAATACAAACCCACACTAAAGGGGAAAAGAAAAACAGGTATTTATTGTCCAAGTATTAGAGAACAATGCCAGACAGAACAAACATTTTGTATGAATAGAAATGACATAATCATTGTCTCACAGAGTACTTGAATCTAACGGGGCCTTTTGGTAACACAAAGTCCAAAAACATCTTTTAAATGTCCACTTAAATTAACTTTGCAAAGTATTTTATTGATAATAAACAGATTGTCCCATTTGTCTAACTTGTAAGTATCAGATTGAGTTAATATATTACATAGAGTTCAGTCCCACAAAATAATATGGAGCAAACTCAGATTTAAATCTCTCATCAAATTAACCTCTTTCAAAATACAACTTGAAAGAGAATACTAATCTAATTGAAATTGCTTTATGCCATAACGGCTGTCATTAAAAAAAAAAAAAAGTCTGTGCTGGTTTTTGTAACTGCAGATACTGTATTACTAATGACAGCAGATAAGTTAAAGTGGTTAGTTGACAACAGGACAGAGTACAAATACTCTGAAAAATTAGTTGGAAATCTGTCATTCTTATGAGAAGAGAGAATTTTGGTGCAAGATTAGCCTAGCTACACCAGCTCAGATTTAAAGTGGTAGTAGCATAGAACAGAGTTCAAGGGGAAGGGCAGAAAACAAAAGGAGAAAAGAAAGGTAGAACATGTGAGCCTGTATTAGATGATGGCATTGCTCGATCACAGACCAGTAAGAGCTGCCTTTTGTTAGAATGTATTAAACAAATACATGCAGTAACAACTCCCAAACCATATTTATGAAGACCGATGACAATAGTTAGGGATATATTGATGATGATGCCTTATTCCTTTTCTATGTGATGTTGTGTTCAGTGTTATGTTGTATGTTGATTCAGTGTGCCCACCTTTTTTTTTAAATGGCCATTCAGTCATCCTTAAACCCACAGAGCTCCAGCGCCAACCATTTTTTGAATTTTAATGGCACATTGATTGCATTGAGTTCATAGACTCTTGATAATCATTGGTTCGTAAAAATGTTGACGTATTTGACAAAAACTGCAAAGACTTCATAGTCTGTTGGGAAATGAATGAAACACAGTCACTTCAGGAAAACTGGTTATGGCACTTGGGGGAAAATAAGGGTGTCCGCTGAAAATTTGGCCAAAATTGTAGTAAGCTTTCTCAATTTTCAACAAAATTTTAAAAAATTGTTTATGTGTGAACAGCTAAAGGAAACATTCCCCACTACTATGAAAGCTTGGATCATTATTACTCTAGATATAAAAATCAATTCTAAATATTTGAGATTTAAACTGTGATTTTTTTTTTTTGGTTTTAATCAACTTTTTAGAGCACTGCCCAGCCCCCCTTTAAAAAAAAAAAAAATGACCAATGAAATCTTTATAATATTGTTCAGATTTTGACACTGAATTTGTAGCAAAAGTTGTTTCTATTGGCTGACTCATACATTTTAGTCCCCTTTTGTACACCATTGAAGATGTTCTTTTGATAAGATGAAAACTAACATCTATACATTACCATTGCGGTCTATAGATCACAGGCTCCAAGGCCCCACCCCTCAAGCACCTGAAAGAGTGGCTTGATCAGAACTCCTCCTTTGATGTAGAACCCAGGTGGGGAGACCTAGTCAGAACTAAGGTAGGTTCTTCCTGCAGTTGTGCCGGACTTAGTGTCCAGAAGACCAGAATTTCATGGAGACCAATTCAGAAATAAGAATCAGCATTACTCTTTCTTTCTTTCTTTCTTTCTTTCTTTCTTTCTTTCTTTCTTTCTTTTTTTTTCATTCATTCATTCTTTCTTTTTTATTTCTTTCTTTCTTGTTAGAATGCCATGTTATCAGCTAGACCTGACACACTGTCCTGTTAAGATTTGCTTAGACACCTGGAGTTACCTCTCTTTAATCTTGTATTGCTTTTTATTAAACATGTTAATATTTTTTTGTGACCATGAGGACTAGAGATGGGGGACTAGTCTTTTGAAATCTCTCTGTTATGGTTAGAGCACTGCAGTTCATTTTTTTTGCTTGCACATTAAGCAGGGAATTCAAACTTGTGACTTTAGTCAGAATTCTAACTTTTTGGTCGTCTCTGACCAATCTTTTGACTTTTGGCCAATCAACTGCCAACTTTGCTGAATCCCCAAGGGAATCGTTGTTTTATAATATTTTCTGCAATACAAGTCCAGAATGATAGCAGTGGAATGAAAGTATGATAGAAATTCATGTAGGCTCCTGTCAAGAGTCAAACTGCTGTTCTGCAGCTGTTTAAAGGATGGAGATGGAAGTTGGTAGTACATAGTTCCTTACAGAATTTTCTGACTTTTCGGCGAAAACTGCTTGACATTGCTGATTAAGTGTTCTTATGTTGAAATATAGACTGTCATTTTCCATTAGATCTGTATTGTATGAATCAAATGTCTCACTTAATTTTTGTTGTTGTTATCTATTTCAGGGCATTCTTCCCAAATCTATGGACAGTCGTATTCTGAAGCCCTCAGGGAGGGGACGAAAGCCAAGAGATCCCATCCCTCACTCCCAGATGCTTTCCAATGACATGGCCTTCCCTCCAGCATCATTAGCAGCTCTCTCAGCATTCCCTGGAGCTGCTGGGCTAATGGGCAGTTTTCCCAAACTCCCTCTTGGATTGCCATTTGGAGCCTTGCCAGGTCTGCCAGGTATGCCAAATCCACTACTCGGCCTGCAAGGACTTCAGGGGCTCGGCCTACCTGGCATGGGGTTCCCACCTCACTTGGTCAAAGCCATGGAAGAGGAGCTCAAAGAACGAGAGAAAGAGCTAAAGGAGAGAGAGAAAGAAGCTGAACGCGGAAGCAAAGAGAGTGGAGAGAGGAGCAGCAGTAGAGACAGGGGAGGGGATGAGGAAGGCAGTGGCAAATCCCGGAAGAGCGAAGGAAAGTCTGAACAATCATCCGCAACTACCTCATCATCCTCATCCAGTTCCAAGAGCTCTTCTGCTGCTGCTGCCGCTGCCGATCCCAGCCACCTGTTCCCACCCTTTTATTTCAACACACTGCTGTACAATCCTCTTCTTGCAGCTGCCTCAGGGGGAATGCCCAACTTCCCCCTGCCCACCTCTCTGGGCAGTATGCTTCACCCAGGCCTAGTCCTGCCCCCACACTCATCCCCGTCCCCGGTCAATGGACAGCCTGAGAGCAGTAAGGCTGAGACTGTGCCCAGCACCAGCAGTGGGAGTAGCAGCAAACACCACCAGGCCTCCCACCACCACCACTCTCACCACCACCACCATCATCAGGACAAGAAACGAAAACAGCAGCATCCTCAGCATCAAGACATCCCACGATCCTCTCCATCCATCCCAGTGGCCCATGGGGCAGAAGACTTGAGCGTGAAAAAACAGCACACCTCCTCCCGGTCCAAATCTCCCAGCTCCCCATCATCTCGGGTTCAGGACCTGTCAGTCAGACGAAGCAGTGAAGACCGACCGTCATCATCATTATCATCCTCATCCACATCATCCGTTCACCCAACTCAGGAACAAGCCACAGACTTGTCTATGAAACCAAAAACACATGTAAATGATAAGTTGTCCTCATCTAAGTATTCGTCAAAGACAGTGCATCCATCGTCATCATCATCAACATCTGCCTCATCGTCACAAAGTCTCAAAGTTCCCAGTAAGAATAAAATTCAAGGCTCACTCAAACTGAACAAAATCCTGGATTCATTGAAAGACCGAGTACTGAAGAACGATCCTCTGAAAGAAAAGAAATCTGATGCAGCGTCTTCAGAAACCGGTGGCAAGGAGTCATCCAGCAGAATAGAAGATAAAAGTGAGACGTCCTCAGGCTCAGATAAACAAGTGGAAGAACCTGTAGAGAGTACACAGAATTAAAACCATAGAATAGATAGAATGATGGATAGGATTAAATTGAGTTTAGACCTAGCACTACAGTGAATGTTGATGTGAGCTAATCAAAAATTTCTCCTGAAGATAAGTGTAATATTTCATCGGTGCACTGGGAAGACATCAGTCATTTCTCTCTCATAAATGACCACCTGTTGGTAATGGCAGCTCAGCAGGAATATTTATGGAGCAAAACTACAGGAATATGTGGATTTACATGCTTGTGTAATCTTTGTAACATTTGAAACATGCTTGTCACTGTCATGTGTATGTATAATTTTTTTTTTTTTTTTTTCTTATTGTTGTTGTTTTTTATACGGAATGTTTAGTTCAAGCCAAGGCCAGAGAAAATGTGGATAGATTTCTTACTATTGTATGGGAATTTAGGGCAATCAGAAAGAAAGGTTGTTGTTGGTTTTTTGTTTTTGTTTTCTATGTGTAATAATTGATGGCATTTAGTTCTTATTCTAAAATAAATGAGCTATTTTGATTGTCACTCAGATTACTTCTCTTTGCCAAGTACAGGAGGTATCACATATGAGTTTTGGAAAAATATGAAAAATTTGCCAAGATAGATAGATAGATAGATAGATAGATAGATAGATAGATAGGTAGGTAGGTAGGTAGGTAGGTAGGTAGGTAGGT